>VWYE01014869.1:0-26834 GCA_013398995.1 Alaudala cheleensis
GTTTGTCAAGTTGGGTTTTTTCCTCCCAGAAAAGCAAGCTTTCCTCAAAATCCAAAAAAGAATTGCTACATAGTTACCTACAGAAAATAGCTTTCCTGCAACAGCTAATCTTTGTGCTGAGCAGGTTTTAGGCTGTGGTATAACTTATACAGATCAGTGCTTGCCTTTCTAGATGAGGAGAGCAGATTCCAGACCTGGAATATGTCTCAGGTGAGAAACACGCCAAAAAAAGGGTCTCCAAGCCTGTGGTACTCGCACAAAACCATTTATTGACCACATTAAAATAATTAAAAGCTTTCCAGGCCTTAGTCTGATGTAAGCAGTTAAGGCTATATCCTCCAGTCCTCTTCTCACCTGTCTTGTAAAATGAGAAGTAGTCTGGCCAGCTTTTTTTTGCTATTCAAAGTTGTTCACCAAAATAAGTATGCAACAGATGGAGTTACATTTGTCTAAAAGGAAGAGACACTTGGTTCAGCACTAGAAGGGGTGTTGGGGGACACCAAGCATTGAGAATGAAGCATTTATTTCAATGAACTGCAACTGCTCATGAGTTTTTTAAGTATTGTAAATACAATCCCTTGTTCATTTTTTAATTCTTAAAAATCCATTACATGAGTAAGAAATTTTTTGAACTAGTAACTGAACAAATTCCATGAGCTAATCTTATGTAGCTTTGAAAATGGAGGAAAAGTGTACTGCAAGGAGGGATTTTTGAAAAGCCAAAATATTTTCAAGACTAAAAAAATAGTAAAACACCATAACCCAACATAGAGATTTTGCTACAGAAAGGATTTACTACAGGATTTTATTCAGATTTTAGTTTTCCCATGTCAAAAATACATCATGACCCCACTGGGGAGCAGGGGAAAAGTGTGACAAGTCCTCTCCCTGAGGAGAAAGAAGCAGCAGAGACAGCATGTGATGAATTGGTTGCAGCCTTGATTCCATGTCCCCTGAGCCTCTGATGGGAGGAGATAAAGAAACCAATCCCTGTGAAGGAGGGAGCAATGAGGGCAAGGTGTTTGAAGATTTACTTATTGTTTCTCATTACCCTACTCTGATTTGACTGATAATAAATTAAACTAATTACCCCGAGTCCGCTCTGGTTGGCCCATGATGGTAATTAGTGAGTGATCCCTACCTGCCCTTATCTCACCCCATGAGCATTTTGTTATCCTTTCTTTCCCCTGCCCAGCAGCTTTGGCAGGCACATGACATCAAGCCAGGGTCAATTCAATACCACTTTTTGTTCTTCTTGGCTCCCTGCCCACTCCTCCATAATTAGTCCAATCTACAAAAGATTACACTAACTTATTTTTCCGAAGATAATCTGGTTTATGAATTAACATTGTCTTTGAATGTATACCATGCATCTAGAAAAACCACAGATACATTGACCAAGGCATAGATACAGACAAGGAGAGGAAATTCAGTCCTGTTAAATCAGCATCATTTTTCCAGGGAATGAAAAAAGTAATTTGGAAGCAGCAAAGTCTGGCCCATACAGCTAAATCAGAAAAACCTCATAATTTTTCAACTTTGAAGCTACAAAACGTCTGTTTTGAGGTGAGCATGGATATCTGCTGTGTGCTGGAGATATCACCACAGCAACTATCATTGTCACTATCTGGCACCCAGGAAGAGGTAAGACACTGCTTTAGTGGGCTTACTGGCATCTTCACATGCATTAAAGGAGACTATAAGCAGATGTGCCTTAGGAAAACCAGCAGCTTCCACCTGCACAAAGACAGATTAAGCTGTTTACAGAAAATACCAGAGAGGGTTAACTAATATCCTAAAGAAAGAGGTATATGAAGAGAAAGATTTTAATGAACACTAAAAATAGAAAACCTAAGCTGAGAAGAAAAGGTGCTTGAAAGACTTTTTGCCATTTATCTTTCTACTAACATATAATGCGTTTTGTCAGGAAACAGTCATTACTCAGAGCACTATGCCTTTGCAAGTGCAGGAAAATGTATACCCTTCAGCATATGGTTACTCCCCAAAAGTCTTTGCTGAAGGAAAGGAAAATTCTTTCCATTTTCCAGATGAGTTTGATAGGGGCTTAATGATTTTAATTGACCTCTGGTGTTTCTTTTCATGTGCCAGCTCTGCACCTCATTTGACCTCAGGCTTGCAAAAACTAATTTAATATGAGCACAGAGACAACTTTAAAATTCCAGAGCCAAAACAGATAACAAAAGAAGACTTCCTCTAATTTTTTCTCCTATGTTTTGAAGAAAGGAACTCTATACTCTGAGCAAAAAGCCACAGACTCTCCTAGTTAATAAGATCATCTGGGATCAATTACTACCATGCATAATGGTTCTTTATTCCAGATGTGAGAATGAGATAGCTGCCTATCTCTGTAGAAAATGAACACTGGCATTCACCTGAAAGATTTACGCTTGCATCATTTTCATATACACTTATTTGGAGGGACTACTGTCCACTATGTTTCTCCTGAACGGGACTATTAGTGAGGCAAGTGAGATTGTATAAAGCGTAGCACCCTCTAAAAAAAACCTTTTTCTTATTTTTTTCTCTAAGTAGTAAACAACTGAGTTCAAAGAATTATACCTGCATGGACATCTTCTCTACTAAACACAGATTTCTGCCCAAAGAAGTATATATTTTCAAAAGCCAGTCTAAACCTGTGTTGCTGGAGAATATGGTTCTATCTTCTTCCATGAGTACTCTGTGTTTTCCATCCTCCTCCAGCTCTTCCACTCATGCAGCTATGTGACCATCCAAACCAAAGGTATGATATGCTGGAAACAAACAAACAGAAATACACCAAACCAATCAAGTTTAGCTCAAGTAGGATTTTGACAGTCACACAAGTATCAGTCCCAAAATATGCAGGAAAGTTAAGATTTTCAATAGCAGGAGTCTTGAGGTAATTTAAGTAAATCAAGAAGTTGAGTATTAAGAGGAAAATGAGATTATTTTCATCACCTGTACAGTGCAGGGTTTACAAACAGTCATTCTGTAGTTTTATCCTACTGTTCCATGCATGACAGTTTTGCAGGATATTGGACTTTTACAGAGGTACTTTTTTCACACCTTGCAAACTGGTGATCAGCAAATGGACAGGCTGAAGAAGCCACAAGATCAATGTGTTACAAAACAAAATTTACACAGTTCCATCAACTTCCATAGGAAGTCTCATCCACTGAGATATTTTTGACATTTTTCTTCACAATATTATTTCTGAACCAAATAACCTCATCCCAACATACTGCACCATGAAAGACTGCCCAGCATGATGTGAAGAGTGCCAAGTGCTGTAGTGAATATCTACCAACTCCTTCGAGACAATGTGTTCAATCTCAAAATATTGAGCCAGAAAATACAAAATACTGCAACAAATAAACCCACCAGAAAACAAAACCAAAAAAAGACCAAACCAAACAAACAAAAAAAAACCCAAATCAAACCAAACCAAACAAACAAAAAACAAAACCCAAAAAACAAAAGAAAGCCACACAGACACAGGAAATCACAGCCACTTTCATTGCTTCATCTTCTGCTTGCAGCTTCTAGATGCACAAATAATATTCATGTCTCTGTGTTGCAGGCTTTGCACTTTTCAGAATATAGCTGAAAGCATCACTTTCTGTAACCCTCCCTATCAGAGAATGTAGTGTCCTACTAGCTATAAATATTTCTGCATGTTGTACAATTGAGTGTCCATACATAATGTCTGCATGTAGGTGTCTAAGGCACTGGAGAGGCCTGAGAGTTGATCCTGAATAATTTGTTTGCAACTGAACAGCACAGGCTGCCTTCACAGAATTGTCTCACTTATAATAGAGATATCTGGGACAATGTAATCTTTTGGATTGCATCCAGTTCCCTTGAGTGAATGAACTAAAAAGAGAGTAACTTACTCCAAAACTACTTACTACAAATGCAGCAGTTTCGGAGCATCAGCATAAAAATGTTGTCAATCCCAAACAGGCTTTTATTATGCATTGCCTGTGTGTAGTTCTCTGCTTGGAAGGCTGCAATATCTTCCTTGGAGCCAGCAGGTGGAGAAATGCTTCCATTTAAAAAAATATCTGTGTGGAAAGGCAAGTTCAGCTGCTATGGAGGGAATACAGCTGTAGTTTCCAAATCTATTCCTTCCTGATCATGAAATCTATCCCAGTCAGTTTCCTAGGTAACCCTCTGAAACCGAGAATGCTAGTAGAGGCTGAAAGAAGTAAAAAACCAGATACAATTTTTAGTTAACCTTCCATAAAATAAGTTAAGAAATGTCAGCTTTGGTAAGATTCAGAAATTTAGTTTGTTTTGGGTTTTTTTTGCCATGCACACAATGGGTTGTAGATGACACTGCCATTTTCACTCAATGGCTTGGAAAGATTTTATAAGATACTAGAGTATTGCACCTTTTTTTTTTTTAAGATTCATACACTGGCCTCTCCTAGTTTTTATAGTTGAAACTTAATACTTTTATTGATCAGTTTTACTGAATATAAGCACAAACACTCATACTAAGGAGTATGAACATCATACTGTCACTTTTATGCACTTTAAAGAGAAATTCTTCTCCAATAACAGTCAGCATTTGACACATTAACACAGGAATAGAACAATAGATAAATAGAATATTCTTTTTATCTGTTCTTGTAGGAAAAAAACCAAAGAAGATGGTACTGGAATAAAACTGCATTTAAAATGTACATGGAATTTATAGAAAGCAAAACCAGTCACCTTCCCCTTTCTCAAAATAAAATTACTTGCCCTTTATATTCACACCATCCACTCAGTATGTGTCTGTATTGAAAGCATGGAGACACAGACTGTAAAATACTATGATGAAGAGAGACTATAAATCAAGGAAATAACAGAACAGCATGCTATGATTATTTTCAAATTCATATGCATCCACTCTACCTTTTTGTCATTTACAAAGCATGCATGGGTCTGAAATATAGAAAGGAAAAAAAGATAGAGATCTGTGTATTTCACCACAGCACTGCTTGCAAAACTCAAATGGGTCAACACAGTGGGCCAACAGGTTGATAAATTTGGTCATTATATTTAGATCCCAACTCTTCAGAGAATTTTAAGGGTACTAGCATTAACTATAATTATAATTTAAGCAGTCACTTTACCGACTTTCTATTGTTTCTTTTCAACCTCAACCCATCATTTTTTCAAAACTCCTTGGTGATAGGCACAAGTACCAATATGTAGCTATGGCTGCACTTTCTGTTATGCAGGATTTCAGCTGGAGACCTGCAGTAAAATTTAAGGGAGAAACCTGATTTTACTCTCATTGGTCTTTATGTACTGGTAAGTTTAACCAAATCCACAAACTAAACATCTGATGTAACCACTCAGTGATATAATTTCTAAAGGCAGCTCCTACAAGATTTATAGTTTTAGGAAAGTGTTTATGCACAATTAAGAGATGTTGCATGATCTGTGTTCAGTCAAGGTGGTCTTCCAGTATCCCAGTACCCAAAATACTTACAAACATTTTCAACGAAGTAGCCTTTGAAAAAGTAGGCAACCAGATTTCTAGAGAATGCAGGAGAGCTTTTCAACTGGTGCTGCCTTTCAGTCTCACATAAACTGATTTCCATTTCACACCTGATTTAAAATCAGAATTCTCATTAATATGGGTTTTTCCTGCATTTTAGTTGTGAGGAGTAAAATGTACCTAACACTCAGCCTTTCCCTGCTAAGCTCCAGATCAGGTAGTACTGATCAGACATCAAACTGTCTGTCCATGATGTTTCATCATTTTTAGGGGTTCTGTCATTCCCACAGCTTCACAGACCTCTCCAGTATGCTCTGTGTCAGTATTTTCAACAAATGGTTCAGAATGAATGCTTCATTTGGGACATCTGCAATCCCCAACAAGCTAGGGGACCAACCATATCTCAATTTAGAAGTCCAGCTGAAACACAAGCATTTTGTCTGGGCAGGGGAAGTCACAAATAAGCATATTTATGTACCTTGGACAGACTTGCCAAGCTTACTGTAATCTAGAAACCCAAGCTAGCCTGCAACTACACCTGAATACCTGTGCCCTGTCATGGTCATGGGCTACACAGCTTGCATTTGCTGTCAGTCAGGTCTGGAAGCTTATTCAGATGTGCCCCCATATAGACATGCCTCAGAAGGATGAATTAAAGGCATTTATTGCATAATTCATAGGTCTTTTCTAGGTAAATTTTTCTTAGCAATATTGGGTTTTAATTGGTTAAGACATTTTAGGTGTTTTTTCTAAATATAGAAAAAGCAAACCTCAGCTGCTCTCTAGTTACCATAGCAACTGTAAGGTATTATGGCACTTATCTGAGTGCATACATATTGCATTTTGCATGTATAAAATTAATATCTGAATCAACTTTTATATATGCTGAGAATATTTTTTTTCCATTTTGCTTGTTTTACAGGTGACCCTTCAGTGGAGATAAAGGAGCAGAAACATGTTAGACTACTATTGGAATCATAGAATCATTTAGGTTGGAAAATATCTCTAAAATTGAATCCAACCATTAAGCTAGCACTGCCAAATCCACCATTAAATCATGTCCCCTGGTGCCACATCTATAGATCTTTTAAGTATCTCCAGGGATGGTGATACAACCGCTTTCCTGACCTGCTTGTTCCAATGCTTTTAACAAATAAATCTTTCCTAATATCCAGCCCAAGCTTCCTCTGGTGCAACTTGAGACCATTTCCTCCTCTCCTATCACTTGCTACTTGGGAGAAAACACAGCTCCCCACATGGCTAGATAGGTGCAGAGAGCAATACATTTCCCTCTGAACCTCCTCTTCTCCAGGCTAAACAGCCCCAGCTCCCTCAGCTGCTACTCATAAGCCTTGTACTCCAAACCCTTCATCTGCTGCCCTTCTCTGGACATGTTCCAGCACCTCAGTCTTTATTGTAGTTAGGGACCCAGAACACAGGATTGGAAGCTCACAGGATTGACCTCACCAGTGCTGAATACAGGGGGACACTCTCTTCCCTAGTCTTAGGGAGGTAAGTGCGGGTGTAGCAATTTGGGATTCATGACCAGTTTGTGTAATACAGGTAAAATATATAAAGGCTGAGCTCTTGAATTAGTAACTGGAAAGGAATAAGCAGCATATAGAGTCCAAAAATAGATGGACATGAACAAACCAACAGGGCATAAATTAACAGCGAAGTACTATACCAAGCTACACAAAACAACCTCGTTCTGTAAGCCTAATTCTCAGTAACCTGGTTTTTCAGATGCAACTTACCCATGCTTTTTTTTTGCCCTGTATTAAATTTTTAGTAACACCTCACTTGAACTGCCACGATAACTGCCATGTGAGAAAGAGAGCAGAAGCATGTTTAATTTGTATGAAAGCAACCTCAAGCTATATTTAAACCAAACTACAAAACTAATTACTGAGACTATTTTTGACATTCAACCTGTGCCATGGCATGCAAACCAGTGTAGTTTTAATTTATCATAGAATCATGGAGTGGTTTGGGTTAGAAGGGACTTTAAAATAAATCCAGTTCCAAATCACCTGCTATAGGCAGGGATGCCTTACATTAGACCATGTTGTTCAAAACTCCATCCAGCCTGGCCCTGAAAACTTCCATAATTGGACATCTGCAGGCAACTTCTTCCAGTGCCTCAAACCACAACAGTGAAGACTTTCTTCCTTATAGACAACCTCAATCTACAATCTTTCATGTTTAAAACCATTACCACTTGCCCTATCTCTAAATATTCTGCTTTTCTTGATTTTAAAGTTACTAAAATAATTGTTAGGAGGGGAAAAAAAACAAACCAACAAAACAAATGGGGGGGTCTTTCAAACTGTTTTTTCAATTTTCTTTTATGAAACTTCTACAGTTATTAATCTACTCCTATGTCAAATCAAGCATTTATCAGCTCTAAATTTCAATAATGCTACTTAAGGCAACATTACATACAATAATATATCAGTTTTGTACCATCATATTTGTCCTCTTCTGGGAATCCACTTCAAAAGAAAATCAAATCACAAAATCTCTCCCTGACTGAACTGACATAAAGGCTTAGATGTTTATCTCAACACCTTAAGCTACAATAAGGAACATCACTGTGCTTGAGCACATGGTGTGTCTTCAGAAGGAAGGTATCACATGCAGCTCAAAATGACTGCTGAGAAGACTCCTACACTCTGAGGTAAGGATTCCCATACTAGCAGCAACAGGAGCAATTCCAGCTAGCTCTGGGCTAGGCACTGTAACAGGAGGGTTTCTATTGATCATAAAATATGCACTGACTGCTTTGGAGTAACCTTGGTGCTAATGGTTCACACACTGTAATTTTAGGAGCCACTTCTTAGAGGTTGTTAAGTGTTTGCTGGAGGATACATCAGCATTATGTTGGAGAAAGGTGCAGGCACCCTTTGCCCATACTTAACTAAATGTGAATCAGCTCTGAGCTGAAGAAAGAGCTGAACAGACAGAATACATTAACTTGGCTCTCTGCTGTGCTAACACTGTCACTCTACAGTGAGCTTGTGGTGCAGGCAGAGTGAACCCACATCTGCCTGCACCTGATATACTGATTGCAGGAATAAGCACCTTAGGGGGTCAAGTACTCTTTAGTAATTTGGGCTTTAACCTCTAAATATAAAGGCTCATATAAGAGTATTATTAGGATGAGCAAATGTGTCATGGGCTTACATTAAAAGTTTATGTGTAAAACTAGAGCAATACTCAGCTACTCTTATGCCCTTAAAGAACCAGTTCTGCTTTACTTCTAGCACTGGAACAGCTCCCCAGGGAAGTGGTCACAGCACCAAGCCTGACAAAGTTCAAGAAGGACACTGCTCTCAGCCATCTGGGGGTGCCCTGTGCAGAGCCAGAGTTGGACTTGATGATCCTGATGTATTCTTTCCAACTCAGCAATTTCTGTGGTTTTGTGATATTTTCTATTTCCATGACAATTTAAATAACCAAGATGAGAGGAAGCCAATGCTCTGGATGTAGTGTTGGAGGCAGAACCTACACCAACATATTATAATAACATAATATTATCTGTGTTGACAACACTACACTATTATGTTAGTCAACATCTGCATTTTTCCAAGAAACACTATTAAGCTATCTACTATCAATGGAGAAAGTCCTGGTCATTAATAGCCATTTATAAATATATTAAATACAGAACACTCATCACTTACCTTAAATCTTTAAATATAAGCTATGCAATAATGAAAAAAACTGTCAATATATAGCAATTTCATAATATGGGTTACTCTACTTACATTATTTAGAAGTTCCAAATGTGATTTTAAAATCAGGTTAAGATATTAAAATTCCCAATATTGCATCCAAGCTTGCAAGCACCAGTACTGCTGCATTATCTTAGCACTTCTTAATTTTAATAACATGAAAATTAAAATTTTAGTGTGGATCATGGAAACACTTAAATAGATGTCATGCGCTGAAGTGCAAGTTCTTGTGTCAAAGAAGTATGCACAATGAAACCAATTTCCTAAAATCTTTTTGAAGTCTTACACACTACTTATTGTAATATGTTGTGATTTAATGGATGGCTTAAAATTCTTCCCCAGTATTAGATAAAAGCTTCCTTTTCACTTCCTTAGAAGGAGAAATTAAAGATCTGCATAACTTCCCTTTATGTAGGACTGTATACTTTACGTACAAACACAAAGACATTTAAACTACAGTTTAGAAGTAAAAGATTTAAAAAGCATATAGATCACTGCCCTCTTAAAGTCTCCTTATTCTGCAACAGAACTTCAGTGATACAATACTTAAGAGATTTTTGTCACTTACTTCAGGACAGATTTCTTTTTTTACTGATTTAAAATATGATTAATTATATTCAGAACTGAGTTCTTAAAGCTCAAAAGTTTGTGATATCTAATGAATCTCAAATAGTTTGTTTCTTAAAATTTCTTTGTATCAAAAATAGCATTCAGCCATGCAATAGAGGTGTTTTCTGACCAAAGGGATGTGATTGATTTGCAGGAAGATAGCTGAGCCAAGAGAGTTCTATGTTTAGTGAGAGGTAAAACCACTTCTTTGCAGCCTTAGGTAGAAATGCATCTCTCCATTAGCTTCTGTATTTTGGCTCAAACTCCTCCAATTTTAGTGGGCATGATGAAAGATGTTTTCTGTGCACCTTGTCTTGTAGGATAGATTTTGCCTATAAAAATAAGTAAGCAAAATCTTGAAAAGACAGGCTGAAATAGAAAGAACATTCTTGTTTTTGAGCTGTTTTCCAAAGTAGTTATGCAAATCTTATTGCTAAGATTGAACTGTTAAAGTATATCAGTCATACAGCATGTGTTTTCAATATACATTTATGCAGGTTTTGTTTCAGAATACAGGTGAATTCAGTATCCACCCTAAGAAATCCATTCATCTTAAAAGTACTTTGAGTGCTGACCAGACACTCAAATTGGTTTCACAAATATTTTATATTCATATATGTTTATCAGCCAATATAAAAATACATTACATAATATTTTCTATTTATGATTGATTCTGGTACAAAACATATTTTAAAAATCAGGTGTTTATTGCAGTAATTCTATCTTTTAGATTTTATGGAAATCTGTGCATTACTTACTGCATTGTTGCACTCTAGCTATGATGATCCACATAAGTAATACACATGCATGTGTGTCAATAACTGCATAAAATGAAGAAGTCCATGAGCAGATGCTGTTTCTGGTATTTAGTCTTAATTCTTTTTAGTCTAAAAAACAGCCAGACATGTATTAGCACATGTGAAATATGGCAATAATAGTAGACATAGTTAAAATTAAAAAAAAGAAAAATAAATTGCTCAGAACACTGAAGTTAGCAGGTACATTTCATGATGGAAAAAAACTTGTCTCCTTGAGGACTTTCAAAACAACAGAATGGTTTTAAAAGATGGTGAAATGCCAAAAATTTATCATCTTTCTTGACAAGATATGCATTATTATCTCAAAGAACAGAACTAGTACTGTGACTAATTTCACTCTTTGTTGGAAAACAAGGACAACTTTGCATATAGTTTCCAAGTGAAATTTTGAATATCAAGCTGAGCTTGATTAAATTAGTTCCTTGGTTGAAACAGCATCATCTTACCTACTGTGTTAAAGTGTTGTTTTTGGTGCATAGCAAGAAGCTGCTCAAATAATTTAGAGCACAAAATTGGAAGTTTGTTGAAATATGGAACAAGACAGGTACCCAGCACTGCAGCCATCACAGTTTCAAGAGTATTAATAAACTAAACTGAACTCTGTCATGATCATTCACCTCTCTGTTGAAAGAGTAACATCAAGTAAAATTAATAAAATCCAAAAAGAATATTCATTTTGGTTTGAACTAAATGGCTCAGAAGTCAATCACTTTTTAATGAGGGAGGAAATGACAGGCAGAAAAAGGTTAGTTGAAGTTAGATGAACTTCAAATAACCTGTTCTAATTCTGTCAAAATAACTAGGATGTGTAACAATAATTAATCTTCAAATGTATCTGTGTTCATAAACAGATTTTTTCTATAATTGCACATGATCTTGTTTGTGTATTTTTTTAAATTTTCTCTTTTTTTGGGTCTGGTGTTTGAACTAAGTGGGCTAAATTCAGCTGTACATTGAATGACAGACTTTAATTTAATGATGTTTAGATTTAAAACCATGGAAAAGATAACAATTAGTCTTTCTTGTATTCCAATTTTTCTGAAATCAGAAAAGTTGTTAATAAGCTGTGACAGCTCTCATAATTTCAGGATGATATCTCAAAAGAATGTAATCATGCAAACAAAATGCAAAGTAGAGTTTTGTTAACCTATACATTTTTAAGGGAAATTACTAATAAAGTGGAATAAGAAATATTGTTTAATAGCTAACAGCCTTTTCAGGAGAAATGATGGAAGATCTGCTTGTCTGAAAAATACATAAAAGATCATTTCTGTTTGGCAAATAAGTTGTGTATGCAATGAGGCCTGAACTCAGAAGTGGGTTTTAGAAATTTTTAAGAAGCCAGGGTGCTCATTAATTTGGAAAAAAATTTGCTCAACAATTGTTGAAGATGGACAGACATTTCTTTTGCAGGTGTCTGTACAATGCAACCAATATTACATGGAGAAATCTGGTGAGTGGAAGCTAAAGACATGACCTGATGACCCCAGGAAAGGACTTTTAGTGGGTGAGCAAAATTAATGTCCTACTGGTTTGGGTCAAGTTCAAAACAAGGTCTTGTGCTGAGCCTAGAACAGAAAAATTGTTAAATACATTTAACTACATATTACAGAGTTCGTTCCGTGTCCTTTGCAAGTGAATTAACTGGGGAGTGAGTCTCCAAAATGGAGATAGTTTTTATACCAGGCCCTGCACTTGAGATTCTTTCATATTTTGAGAGCAAGCTCTCCACAGATGTAGTGCAAAATCAGAGCCCTACCAATAGGCTGCCTTCAGAACTAGGGATGCTCAGAGACTGAGGTGCAGTGGTGCCTCACTGAGAGGAAGAACTGTGTCATCGTGGTCTTCCACAGTACAAAAAAAATGTGAGGGTTCAGCACACAGATCCAGTGGAGAAGAATGTGCAGGGAAGGGTTTTATTTATTCTTCTAGAGCTGCATAAGACTCATTGAAGTGCTGAAGAACCAATGGAGTGCACTGACTTTTTCCTAAAAATAAATTCAGATAATAAAATTTGTTTCTTCAGCAACACTCTGAAAACTTTCCAAATGAAAATTTAATTTTGCAAGAGAGAATAAACATTTTACACTTTTCAATGTTAAGAAAATCCTTTGAAGAGGAGAAACATTTTAAAGTGTAAGAAACTGCCACTCTATGAGAGACACTTTAGGAAGATGCAGTATACAAATGGTCACAAATTCCAAAATCTGGCCTATCAAGTCCGAAAAACTCCTTCAAAGTACATCAAAAAGGTGAAAAGCAAATTGATGAAATAGAATTTCCTGCTAATAAGGATATGCTGAGTGCTTTTCAAGCTAACCTTCTGAATTCCATGTTTCATGTAGATTATATATTTCCTAGAGAGGTAAGTTGAGGCATAAATTCATTCTTATGCTCTATAATGCAGATGTTATTTTTGAGATCTCCATCCTGAACTGTCTCATCAAGGTCTCCAGGCCTTACCAGTGAAATGGTCAGGGTCAGGATCAAGGACAGGCTTTCTGGAACAAATAAAGGTATTCTTAGCAGAAGTTGTGGCAGGTGGAGTGCTGTGTCTTAGTAGCAGCCTTGAACATGACGCTGAGGAAAAATCTTTGGTATTTTCCCACAGGAGCTCTAAATGATATAGGAGAACAAACCCATGCTTTCTGAAATGTAAAATGCCAACAACTCAAGCTCAGAGAAAAAAGTGCAATCTGATGTCAAGCCACTCTAAAGTATCATGAGATATACTCTTGGCTGTGGCTAGATGTTACTATGAGGACAGCTGTGACAGAGCCTAAAGGTAAGGTAGTGTCTCAAAAATATTTGCTGAAATTCTTATTACAATAGTTCAAAAGTATAACCCCAAACAGAACAACAAACATCCTCCAAAAACTGCTGGTGTGTAGATGTGCATTGGTCATGCAAAGAATTGCCTAAGCCAGCTCTAACTAGCAGGGAATTTTCTCCCCAAGGCAATCCACTGTTTCCTGCACAGCCTGCTCTGACACCTCCTCAGAACAGCAGTCTGGCCCTCTGGGCTACAAGGGTGGTGCAAACATGCAGCATCAACAGCTAAGCTCACACATCTTTGCTTGGTCAAGAGTGAATGGATGTTTTCTACAACTGTGTCTAAGGATGACTTTTAGTCAGTCTTATATTCCCCCACTTAAAATGCTTAGAGCGAAAAACAACTGTTGCATACTTTAACAGGTGGGAAAACCAATTAAAATACAGAAGGACCCAGTGCAGGTCATGCTTAGAATTTTTTTCTTTAATTTTCCTTTCTCTTCTGTAGTATTTCAATATATGTAATAGATAATGATGATATTTATGACTACAATGATAAGTTTTAACTCAACTTTAGAGCTGGCTTCTTATCTTCTTGTTTTAAGATCAATTTTTGTCCATTAACCAGTCTTAGTCTACCAGTCCATTCTAAAACAACTTAAATCTGTGAGAAAGGTGCAAATGACAGTGTGACTACAATGAGGGGGAATGACAGCTACTCCCTTCATGGTGCTGCTTGATCTTGAGACTACAGTCCACTTGAGAAAGTGCCCATTGGCAGAAGCTTAATAGCTTTTAAACTGCTTAGCAATTGGCAAAACTTCTGCATCAGAAAATCTAGGATTACCTAGATCTTCTTGAAAAGGAATACCTCTTTTTCTTCCTTGAAGAAAGAGAATGAGTCTTCTAGAAATTCCTTCTTAGCTGTATATTAGAATAGCTACGAGAAACTAAAACATAAGTCTCATATTTAACCTTTTTGTTTTCCTTTTCCCCAATACTTTTCCTTAACATCTTGGCCCCTGGTAAAACTGAGAATTTCCTAAAAACTCTAAACTTCTTCAGCATGACTTTTAGTTTTGTGAGAACATTTCTCTCAGGATGGATATCAAGCAAAAATATTTAAATAACATCAATGATAGTTATTAGAAAATTTTACTATTACAGGCAAAGTAAAGCCTTTATAAATTTTTCACAACATCAAGCCCACAGACTAAGAGAAATTATAAATAAAACCACAATAAGGAATAAAATTTTAAATAAAAATCAAAGTTCAAATAAAATTGAACATCTAAACATTGCCACTGACATTAACTGAAACCATGACCTTGTTTTCTGATTTCTTTCTTTTATTTAAAACTCCTGCATATCTTCTCAAAGTGACTAAATAAATATTCATGAGTTACAAAACTGAAAGTATGCTTATCATCTTCACATACTTTGTGCTACATTTTGCCTGATGAGTTCTCTGACAATTTGTTTTTTGTCACCATACAAAGCCTGAATCCTCAATGCTACCCTGGCTTTCAATTTTCTATGTTTCATATTTCAGCCTTCATATGCACAGATCCCTTGGTTCTTTAAGAAATAATTTCTACAGTACTCGAAAGATCCTTTTAAAATGGGGTGCTTAGTACACAATCTTTGAAAGGAATACATTTGATTACAGATTTTTGAAAACTGAGTTTTCTGCATCTCCAGTATACATCTCTTTCATTCTAGAGATGACTATCACAAATGAACCCCAGATTACACGTGTGATGAAAAACACAAAAATATTGTCAAATTTAGCCTTTAGTAGAGTCTGGTAGAACTTTTACATAAAATAGATGCCTCAGGATCTATATTTAAGTTAGATAGATTAACTGGTGGGCATTCCAGAAGCTCCCAGGATTCAAGATCTCAACTAAGCATATTTAATATGCAGGATAAAGATTGGATTGATAGACCTAGGAAAAAATTATTTGTTTTTCCACGGAACAGGGTAATGCCAAAAGCTGCATGCACTACTCATGTGGGCATGAGAGAAACCACTGTCATTTTGAAATTGCACTTTCACTTTACCTCTAGTCCAAACCTCACCATTATGCTTAGCCCATGGCAGAAAGTCTGTCTGCTGTGATGCAGCATAGGCTAGGGAGGCATAAATTCCAGAGGGAAAATCTATTTGATGAGATTAGCAATTGAAGATTTAATCTGAGCTTTAGACCTGAAGTTAGAGGAATCCATAGTCAGCCTTGTGCAAGATATAATCTCTGTTTAGAGTATCTCCTTAAAATATAGGAATGTTTTCACTGAAGAAAAACAGGGAAAACTTCTAGGATTTATTATCCAAACATTTAGTTTGAAGTTTAAAGAAAATGATCATTTAATGTCATTAGACTTCTGCTTCTACTGAAGAGATTGAGGAAGCTTCTAACTTTATGCTTATAAATGATGAAATCTCTTTTAAGAAAATAATTTTTATTAGCATAGTTTGAATCAAGTATTGAGTCAATAACCTCATGGCCACTGCATAATTGCTATAAATCCTGCAGATTTATGCTATAAAGAACATAAATATAATGAGCTTCTGCCTCATTAAAACTGTTTTGGTTTATTTTGTGTTCAATACAGATAGGCAAAGAGGCAAATGAGTGCTACTTTAAAAAATCCTCATTGTGTTTTATTTTAAATTTCCCTTTTGACATTGTTCATTTGAATGAAAATAAAGTATATAGGTCATAACTTGCGAAAGTTATGAGGAAGGAAAATTGGAGGGATGATGGATTGATGTTTGATCTGGCTTATAACTCAGTAAGGTTCAAGTAAGCTATAATGGAAATTGTTTCAGCAGATCTTGGGATAATTTTAAAATCAGCATAAATCCAAGAGTCTCAGAACACTAAATTTTACTATTTAAAAGGAAAGATTAAATCCTTTCAATGCTGTGGCATCCACTGCACAAACAAAAAAGCTGACTGATTTGTAAAATCAGTTTGGGATTTACAAAAGCTTTGAAATTTTATTTAGTTAATTTTCCTGGTACTGTTTTAACCATCATAGATAAAATGGCATCTGGAATTCTGTTCCATCTATGAATTCTTGTTCTCTTGTTAATTATCAAATTTCTACCAAATTCAATTCAGACTGAAAGGTAATTCTTTTCATTAAAACATCTGTCACATATTTTTTCCTATGTGTAATAAGAGTATCAAAGAGATGAAGAAGGTATCCTTACAAAATAATGAATTTTTTCCTGATATTTCTGTCAATCTGTTCTGCATTAAGAATATATATAAACATATTAAATAGTCTTAGGCACTTGGAAATAATGTGGGAAAATATCCAGACTGCTGGATATCCAGGTTCACAGGGAAATGAAGCATAAATCTGAAGCCATGCTGAAGATGAGTTTTTCTTGTCACGTCTGCTAAATGTCAGCAGAAAAAGAGAGGATCTGCTCCTAAAATCCCTTGGTGACACACAGAAGTCCTTATACTGATCATACTGGGTGGAAGCCCACTGAAGCTGGGCTCAAACTATTTGACAAAAGATGGCCAACTCATAAAAAGATAACACTTGTTCTTTGTGATGCATGTTAGAGAGCTGACACAGAGTTAAAGTCCAGTAGTGCAGGTTCTTTATGTAGGAACTTGGATTCTATTTCACTGCTACATCTTGAATTGAAGTTATAAAAAGCTGGGATCAAATACAAAATAAAGGCTAGAATATCAAATGCAAGAGGTTGTTGATGCCTTTTCTTCCAAGAATGATATATTTACCTGAAGCTGAGAAAAGAAATTATTACATAGCATTTGAATACAGTGAAATTTTTAAAACAGTCAGACTTGATTCTCAAAAGTCTTCTGATATACTCAGAAAGTGATGATGAGAGCTCTGTTTTCTAATTCAATATTTATAAAGAAATAACTATATTATTTTACCTCTGTATCACAGTGAAACATCATTGTTATAAAATACTGTGAAAATAGCTACTATGGAATGTTCCTTTGATAAAGAGAAACTCAGGCCCTGAAAAAATAATGTTTAAAATAGGTTATCTTTAGAAAGCATCTGCATATTGAATGTCACAGTAACAATGACAAAAACTTAGACTAAGACAAATTTCTATCAATATTTCATTAGACAATGATGGCAGGGGATTAAGGCTAAAATCTTCAAATGTGTGCAGGAGAATTAGATGCTCATATTCTGTTATAATCAGCTGTACATTAAACTCTTAATTCTCCTGCTGTTCTTCACATGGATGATCTGCAGCTTCATTGTAGGAACAGGAATTGACTCATCTCACGGATCTCACTCCATGAGAGTGAGCTATCCATATTTGTTTTCCATAAGATGGTATCAATTGAAATCCCTATTTAAACAGGAGCTGAGTAGAACATGATAAAATTAACATGAATATAGCAAAGGATATACCTTCTGTTTCACCTCCAACTGGTGTCAATTAAAAAATCAGACTCTACATATTTTTATTCCAGTGTTTCCAGCAAATGTTAGATTAATCTTAATGTCTATGTAAATGAAGTGACCTTAAGATAACTAATAAAAAAACAATCAACTAACCAACCAAATAAAAACCAAGCAAAAACACCCTCAACCAAACTAAAAACCAAGAACATTCTTAGTGTATTATCAAAGTTTCTTTGAATTATCGCGGAAGAAGAAAACTTAAATTAAAAAAATAAATGGAAAACAAACATAATGAGGTACAATTCAAACAAATGATGGCATTATCAACTTGATAACTGGTTTCCTAATGTCCAGTAGAGCATGGCATTGTTAATGAGGGTTTCTGTCACAGGTGCTTACATGTAAAGACAAGACTTCTGTCACAACTACTCGTTTGCTCTTTGGGCTCTTAAGAGCATCTCCAAATACGTCCTGCCAAAGCATTCTTTTTAATGTTGGAAGGGGGAAGGGGGAAAAGGGGTGCTTGTTCAGAGTAAATTTTAGAACACTAAACCCCCAAGATTTATCAAGGGATATGCCAGAGAGGCACCAAGCAGCATTTCCTTATGGCTTCAGCCAAGTGAAACAGTGTTAGGCTTTAAGCATTCAACAGAAGTATGGAATGTGAATTGCCATGATACTGCCCCAAACTCTGCTATGTCTTAGAACTATTTTTTCACCAGAAAAAAGTTATCTACACCTACTCAACTAAAAATACATGTGTACATGTGCAGTTGTATAAATCTCTTAGCCAAAATACGCATCAGAGCAGCCATGTGCTGTCTGCAAGGTGAGCAGTCTGGATATGAAAGAGATGAAGTTTCCTGAAGTATTTCTCAGTAATGTGGCAGAGAGGATGATAATTATGGCCACAGGGACCAGACCTGTGTTGGTTGTGGGGCTGATTGGGTCCACGTGGACAGGTGTTAGCAGAGGGGAGCTGCAGTGCTGAACCCTGTGGTGAGTGACTGGACACAAACAGTTCCAGCAGTCCTGTTGCATGGGGACTCATTAACTTAAAGATTTGTGTGAAAAGAATTCAAGAATATAGTAGGTCTTTAGGAAACCTATCTCCATATTTCTCTCTTGCAGCTCTGCAGCATGACAAACATTTGCAATTCAATACAGAGGTGCAGGCACTGTGTCCCTTACCACCAATCTTGTTTTGGGAGAATTAGAATCTCCATGAGATTGTCATGTTGAACACATTAAATTTGCTTAACCCTAGCTGATTCCAAAACAGCCTGCTTTTGGCATTCCAAATGCAAGTGCATGTAGTCAAATACCCAATAAAAATATTCCCAAATGTAATGTAGACGTCAAGAGCTACGCTCATCCCCACTCTTATCTCTACTGCCTAGCAGACTGGAGGCCTATAACAGATTTTTAAAAGAGAAAGGTTCAAAAATAATTAAGAATTAAAATTTAAAAAGATAATAAACTGTAGATGGACAGTGTTCTCTTTAATGAATTAAGCTTATTCTCTTCTGATTTAAATTTAATTGTTGAAATAAAGAGAAGTCTTTTAATTAGGGAGCAAAAATCAGAATTTTTTGGATGCAAAGCAAAATACGAATTTCCAAGAGAAAGAAAACCAAATATTAAAACTTCTCAAGGTGTTCATTTAGAAGAAGTCCGTATGACCTTTAAAGTACACACACATTAAAAAAAAAATTACTGTTTTTGAATTTACACCTATCAAATTACATACTCTCCACGTAGTATAAACTGTCAATACCTCAATGAAAATTGCATAAGTAATACAATTTTGCTAGAACTTGTCTTGCAAAATGAGTTTGCTTCAAGAAGGAAGATCTTACACTTTTTTCTTCACCATCCTAATAGACACCTTCTACTGAAATCCAATGTCAAAATAAATGAAGATTCAGAAAATACAAAGAACTCAAGTTATAAATATATGTAATTAAATGTACTACCAAGAGTAGTCACACTGAAGTTGCTGAAGTTCTTTAACTCTACTTGCAAGTAAGTATGCAAACTGAATAAAAGGGTATGGAGGAGAGAGACTTGTGTCTTTATTTCCACCTGTAACATGAAAAATTATATTTGCTCTACACTTACATTTTCCAATGTTCTCTTACACACAAGAGATTAAGATAAAAAATACAACAGGTCAATATAATTGATCTATAACTAAGGTGTTTGATACCCGTCTCATTTCTTAGAAGGTACAACATAAATACTTGTATGTCTTAGCACATTTTAACAAACATTCCACACTAAAAGAGAACCATAGAAAATTTTAAAATTAATTACACTGCCCTATGTTGTAGAAGCATGTAAAACTGAATAATAAAAGTCTTTGTAGTGGATCTGTCTAGATCTTTTTATAACTAGTCCTCTCTAAAGGCGTAAAGAAAAGGTTTTCAATTCCAAAAGTCAAGTTTTGCTGGAGCATAAATTAGGCTAGTTACTTTAAGTGGAAAACTTGCTAAATAAGAAAGTTAAAGGACAATCAGAAAATGACCATTGAGTCAAAACCAACTAATGCCTGCCTATGTAATCCCTGTTTTCTCATTATTTTGTTGTATTGTAAAATTGTGATTGTGAATCAATCTGCTGCTTCACTCCAGTTCATGTAATTTGCAGGTTTGAACAGAGTGCTGTTGATAAGCAGGATAGGGTAGGATGAAAATTGCATTCAAAATTTCTAATTATACTTACTTTGCAAAGTTAGACACACTACCCCCAAAGCTTCTAAACTTGACAAATCATGGCTAAAATCGAATAAGGACTGACGTTACATGACAAATGAATCTCACAAATAAAAAAGGAGCATGCAGCTCTGGGCAAAATAGTCAGACAGCTGATGTCCACTGAACCTTCAGCATGACTGTCTGGTTTCAATGTCAACACAAATTTCTTTCTAGAGTATTTAATCCAAAATTGTGTGAAGCAGACAAGGAATGTGGGACTGCTTACCTACTTGATGGTGACTAATGGGTAATATGGGGAAAAAGCCCCGTTTTCATTTGAATGTCTGGTGATGGATGTTTGTGGTTAGATTTCATTATCCTGCTGAGAACCATGCATGCAATACTTCACTATTAAAAAAAAAATTTGTGTGATTAAGCTATGCACTCAACAAAAAAATCTTCTGTTTCTCATTACAGAGACTGCATGACATATGACAAAGCTAATTTCAGCTTTATCTGATTCCTTCAGTGTTCCTTCACTAATTTTCTCTGTCATTCACTACTTTTATAATGCCATCAAATCAGATTAGACCACGGGGAAGAATGAAGAAAACTATATACACTATATTTGCATTTATTTTCCAAGATTGAGTGCAGGAGTAACTTTTTATGAATTTTATATTTTTTTTCTTGGTATCAAGTTATTTATTGCTAATGTAGAAATTCAGTCTTTACAGCGTTTGCATTAAGTTAGATGAACATAGCCTATTAATTCAACAATTGGTGTTTCTGGCAGTGTTCTTCAAATCAGGCCAAGTACTATAAAAGAGTTTTCCCTAAAATTAATAGTGCATTCAATTAGTTCAAAGCAACAGTTATGCAATAAACAATTAAAGTATAATGACCCTTCTGATCTTCAGAACTGGCAACATGAAATGAAATTCTGGTCAACAGACAGTTGCTTGAACTTTTTTTTGAAATTCCTAAAGCAATAATAATACTGATGCTAAGACTAAACTGTCCAGTCAATATCTGGATGACAGAGTTTTTCAAGCAAGACCTTCTGATTAGGTTGTTTTTTCCCTTCAAGTTCTTTGCTAAAATGTTTATTCTCACAGCCTACTTACACTTTTACAGTTTTCCAAACATTTCACTAATAAATAAGTACATTGATTAAATAATTTTTGTAGCGGACTATTTTATCAATCT
Organism: Alaudala cheleensis; assembly: GCA_013398995.1. NCBI lineage: Eukaryota > Metazoa > Chordata > Aves > Passeriformes > Alaudidae > Alaudala > Alaudala cheleensis. Next base: position 21,752 of record VWYE01014869.1, read on the forward strand.
GTGCAGTTTTTGAACAAATAGCAAGCAATATAAACAATCAAAATTCCTTGCACTCCTGTATTACTGGGGTAATGAACTGCAGATTCTGTAACTTGTATCACAGGGTCACACCTGTAGAGCATCATTTGAACCTGATGCTTCCACCACTGACACTCCTTTACATGTACCCTGGGCACAGGCCCCTGATTATTTCCTTCTTGCATATACATAACTTCTATTAAACCTTATGTAGGTTTATATGCCCTGCCCTTACAGCTGTACATTTCCATGGCTCTCCTGCAATTATACTTTCACTTAATTGTATATTGCTCTGAATACTTCTACAGTGTTTTACTGTTACCAATCTTTCACTGTGGGTGAGGGTGGTTTTGGTTTGGTTTGGCTTGGCTTTTTTCTCTACATTAAGTCCTCAGAATTCTTGGTGTTAGAAATAAAACATCAAGGCTGGAACAAATATGGCCTTTTTATGCTTGCTAAATGAAACTTCTGTGGAATCACAAGAAATACAAGATCTTGTTTACCAGGAATGGCCCTTTGTAAAACGAGGCTGGTGAAAAGACAGTGTGTAAGTTGACATAGGTACCATTTGGTCTAAAAAAGACCTTTAAGAAGGAATTCAAATCATCAGTCTAAAGCTTGGCATTTTAAGTGTATCTCAAATGTGCCACTATTAGGTAGTCAATATAACATGCTCTCATTCTTGTTTTTCCTATTCTTCTTTAATAGTAAAGAAAATAAAGCCAAGGAGACTGACTTCACAGCTTAGTGTTTATTCTAACTCACAGCACACTTATCTGTCAACTAAAATCCCATGATTCACATTCTTGTTCCAAAGGATTTCTTTAATGAAATACATCAGTGTCATCAGATGTGAGCAAAACCATCAGAGCCCAGAGTATTGTAACACGCACTTAATGTTTTTTCACCTACACTGACCATTTACATTGCAGTAGGAAGGACTGATGTTATTCCCTGCCTTGAGGTTTCCAATCTTCTACTTGATCAGCTATAAGACTATATTGCTCAGTGCCTTAGTCAGACCTTGAAAACCTACTAGTATGAAGGTTACACACTCTGCATGGGCAGCCTCTTCCACCATGTGACTCTTCTCACAGTGAGAAACTTCCTTCACCAATGTTTCCTGTAAATTTATCCATCACTCCACTTGTCAGCCTGGAAGTACACAGAGACAAACCATTTTCCTTCAGACTGAATGCAATCTGTCTGCTATCAACCTGAAGTCAGTCTTCTCTACAGGATGACTCCTCTTGGATTTTCATTCCAGCAAGCAAGATTACTTTAGTTACTAGAACTCTGAACTTTCTCTTTGAGAACCAACTCTGTAACTATCAGTCATGCATACAATTTTGATGAAAAGGAGATTATAGAATAAAAGCACAATACAAGTTGCTGGTCATCTTTGGCTGCATCTAACCGTCATGACTCTATGTCTGAATGCCTAGGTCAGCAAAACTATACTGCAGTACTTTTTAATGAGAGCTGTACATTTGTGCACCTCCTCAGCCCTGCTAGTAAGTCAACCACAAAACTGAACCCCATATGAACAAAATTATCAGAACTCATACTGAACATTTACATTTATAAAAAAAAAAAAATCAATTATTTTTCTAACTAGGCAAGTCTAAAGATAAAATCAATAATGAATTGCAGAGTCATTCAGGCTGGAGAAGCCTCAGGAGTTCTCTAATCCAACTAAAGCTCTGAGGTCAGACCAAGCTGCTCAGGGCTTTATAAAGTCTCATCTTGAAAACCTCCAGCATAGACATTCTGCATCCTCTCTGGGAAGCCTATTCCAGCACTTGTCTGTCTTCTTGTCATTCCCTCTCCTCCCAGCCCTTAAACTGGATTTTCTGTCTCTTTCAATTTATGTCTATTATCCCGTGTGGTCCTGTCACGCACATTTCCAAAGATACCAATTGCATCTTCCCATAACCCTCCACAAGGACTGGAAGGCTTCTATTATGTTGTCTTTGCAGCCCACCTCCCCTCTTACTCTCTAGGCTAAAGAATATCAGCTCCCTGAGCCTTTACTGGTGGGTCATGTGTTTCAAAGAGTAAGTCACAATTAACTGCATCAGTAGGACATAGATCTGAATAAATAATATCCAAAAATTCAGGTCGTCTTGCTCTAGTCTAAGTTCAGTACATTTTTTCCACATGACTCCGTAAGGTTTTTTTTTCTAGCTGTCAAAATGTTCCTGCAGGCCACCACTAATTATTCACTTCCCTTAAATATTGATGGATACATTTTTAGAACATTTCCTAATTTGTTATAAGGTTCCAAATCACTAATCACCTTGCTCATTGAAAGAATTTCAAATATATTTTACACAGCTTCCAGGTTTAGTACTGGCTTTAGTGAACTGCAGTTTTCAGATGCTTACCCAGAAAAGACAGAGGTGTAATTCCAAGACGGACTTCTCATAATTTATGTTTACCTGTTCATGTAATTAAAGGTTTTCAGACTCGTTTTCTAATAAGTCTAAGAAGTCACTGGGCCTGCCCCTGCTGCATTTGGACATGGAATTGTTGGGTGACAAATAGAAGGAAGTGACAGGGAACCCAGAGTCTTAAAATGTGGAACGTTTGGTTTTGTTTGAGTAGAAAGCATTTGGAGATGGAATTGTTGGGTGATGAATAGAAGGAAAAGACAGAGAGCCCAGAGTCTTAAAATGTGGAAATTATAATATAGTAATTTTTTGTTTTTGTTTAGAGTGGAAAGCCAGTTTAAGAACAAATTTCCATCCAATGAAAACATTCTCTGAAGAAGTGGAAAATTGAGATTTTAACATATAGTTGCATAGACAGCACAAAGCATCTAGTTGGTTATATGTAATCTAAAGCAATTATTGATAGACCCACTGCATAACTGCCTTGAAAAATAAGAATATTCTGCTTGAATCCAGCCTGTCTATCCAAATGATTATGTTGTAGTAAATGACTGAAAGCTGAAATGTGTTGAAAGAAAGATTATTCTTTGCAATGAGAGAACCTAAATACTAAAAGGGGTGCTCAGAGAGGCTGCAGCATCTTCATCCATGAAGATTTCAAAAAAAAGGAAAAGAAAACTTAACTGGACAAGACTAGGAGCAGCCTACTGGGACTTTGAAATTAGTCCTGTTTGTAGTATGATGGTGAGCTGATCTTGGCTTCCAGTCCTTCACTTTCTCCTTTTCACCCCCTCTCCTCAACAGGACATGGTAGAAAATAAGAAGTTTATTGAGGGTCAAGATAAAGACAGAGAAATCAATCATGAATTCTCATCATAAGCAAACCAGACTTGACCTAAGGAAAATTAGTTTGATAGGTTACCAATTAAATTAGCGTAGGTTGATGAACAAGGACAAAAGACTCTAAACCACCTTCCCCTGCCTCAGCCTTCTTCCCAGGTGCAGCTTCACTCCATCTCTAGCTCCTCTGTCACCCCGAACCTCACCCAAAGCTACACAGGTGGGTGACTGCAGTCAGTCCATAACAGCTCCTCTCTTCCGCTCCTTCCTCCTCACACTTTTCCCTGCTCCTGCCTGGGCCCTTCCCTGGGGGTGAAAAGAACCACTTGCCCCAACATCTGCTCCCCTTTTCTCACCACCATGAGAGAGATAAGCAGGACCTGATGGCATCCAGAGTTGCCTTCCAATCAAATGTATTCTGCCATTCTGCAATTAATCCAACTGTTTAAAGCAGCTGCTAAATATGTAAAAACAGACATATCTAATTATTAAAAGCTCATTAAGTTTGATTTTCTAAAAAATTTAATGTGAGTACAGTCGGTTTTGCTATTTATCAGCTTTTGAACTGCACATTTATTTAAAATACTTGTTTTCTTGGAGGGAATTCTACTTTAAACTGAAATTTAGTTTAAGATAAAGAATAACAGTCTCTCATGATCTAAAAATAAATAGATGTGGCAAAGTAAAAATATTTGTCTTTTATTTCTGACTAGGAATCCTCATGAAAGATAAACTGTAAGGCTTAAAATACCTTCACCAAAGGTCCCTAAAGCATTTTAGAAGCTCTCTTAATTGCATGAGCCAGCTAGCTATTAATATTACTGACATCCACTGTCTGAAACGTGAAAGTCATTATGAATACACTGTTGCTGCTCCAGACATCATAGAAGGTAATAAAGGAGAATATTTCTCAATTCCAAAGTAAAATGTTACATAGACACAGTCTTGCAATAATAGTTCTTTACATTGAACAGAAAGAAGGCTAGCTGAGGTGCTTTGTTTTGATTGTTGTCACATCACATAATCTCTAAAATCCAACTCTAAAAATTCTTTAACTAAATTCTTAACTGCAAAACAAACACAGATAGAAAAGATAACAATAAATTTCCAGAAACAAACTCTCCACCAAAATTTTCATATGGCTAGGAGTTATCTTTTGTCTTCTCATAATCATAGCCCTATATGCCCGATTCTGAACTTCACTCTATAAATACATGTATTTCTGCATGCCTCTACAAACACTGACACTTGGATTCAGCCCTAATAGGTCCTTCACAAGCAACTGTGACTTCTGAAATGGTTGTAGGAGCAGAAGGCTTCAACGTAGCATAGAGATGTTGTCATGAAGAAAAATATGTTATTTCTTATTGTGTTAGGGTTGTATGAAATTGTTTATTTATTCTGGACAGGAGGACTAGCACAATGAGCTTTTCGCCCACATCACTGGGTGAGTTCAGCCTTACCTGCTTACAAGTCACAAGTCAAACTTTTCCAAAGTGAAAAAATACCTATTAACTCAGTAGTAGTGTGTATATATATATATANCCCACAAACAGTTTGAATCTGGGAGGCAGGAAACAGGTTGCACATGCTCAGGCTCACTGGCCCCCTGTTACCATTATAGAGACAGAAGTACCACAGAAGTCTTGCAACCCTAATTATTTGTCTGCTGCAGGTGCCCTGACTAGGAAACATTCCTTATTTGCGCTTGTTGGTAAAAGTATTTTTATGGTAACAAAGTTTTGTTTTCTAAATGAAAAGAAGTGGAAGAGAGACACAGATGTGGCAATACCAGTTATGATAATTATAATATCATTATATTATAATTATAA
>VWYE01014869.1:26847-65802 GCA_013398995.1 Alaudala cheleensis
TATTACTATATTATAATTGTAATAATAATATTAATGTCATACTCTCTAACTCCCAGCTTGATGCAAAGAGCACCTTGCGTCTTTGGGACAGCTTGCGCTGCTTCTTTCTCAAGGACATAGGGAACTGCTCTGAACTCAGGAAAGCAGCAAGTTCTGCTGCAGGTGTGTGCTGAACAATTAACAGAATTGGGCTGCTGCAATATAATCCTCTGAAGCTGATATTTGAATTCTCTAGCATTTTCCTCTTCCCTCTCTATTTAAGACTAAATTTCCAATACATGGCTAAACTAACATGCCGTGAGTGTACAGAATGCACCCATATACAAGAAGATGCAAGCAATATCTTTCAAAATAATCTTTTTTCTCACCAAGATTCTCAGTCTTTGCCTTTCCTCCACAAACACTGTGCTTTGAATGCATTTAGTACTCTGTTAATGCAAGCCAATTCACTATTTCTACCAAGATGTTAAACAATATTGACTATTTAAAGTTTCCCACAAAATATTCCCAGATCCACTGCCATTTTAATTTGTAATAACATGCAATTTTTCAGTTGACTAAAAGTTCTGAAGAATTTTTATTCTCTGCACACAAAATGTCCATTTTTAATTTGCTTATCAAACCCTTAGATTCTCCACTGAGTTAGTTTGTGCAATGTAGTTGCTAGGCAACCAAAATAATTTTTCCTATCTTAGTTCAGCAAAGGAAGATATAAGTTTGCCAGCCTGAACCTTGTTGCAGCTTTTCTGGTTTAATTAAGTCTCTAACATTTATAATCCCTTGTCTCTCATATCTCTCCACACTCATTTTTTTCATTGGAGTTTCATGGAGGTGGGAACAGATGTAGCAGTTCCCAGAGTATGTGGTTTAAGCACAAGCCAGTGACAAACTACCTGAATTCATGACTTAGGAGAGAGCAGTGTAAACATATAGAACTCTTCAAGAGTTTTTTATTTGATGAAACAACACATCATAAGTCAGTAAAGTCAGCTTCAAAAGTCAAACATGGAACAGTTTAAACATTCTCAATGCTTAGGTTCTTCTAGATAAAAAAAACATAATGGCTAATATTTGTTGTGAATATTATTTTACCTTCTTCCCCCCACTCCCTCAGCTTATTATTTCATATTAAAATTGGACACATTCCAGATTTAGAAGTTTCTAACTGAGTGATCTCAAACAATTTTACTCATGAGATGATGTTGTTTCTATCAGAAGTGAAATGTTTGTATCCAGACATGTGCCCAATGTAGTAATCATGAATACTGTTTTAAAAACACAAGATTTAACATATTCAATGAGTCATAAATTATATATAGCCTTTTCAAACTGGAAGAGGAAGATGGGTCAGACAAGCATATGACTATATCCCATTTAAGATCAGGGTAGTTAAAAGCAAGGTAAGAACTAGGGAATAATAATAGTTGTTCCCAAAATGATGAGAAGTATTCATTCTAGGAAAGGTATGACAGTACTGGTAAAAAAAATCTTGCTTTGGTGAATAATAGCACTACTTCAAAGGGTTTTTCAGTGTCTGTTATTTTTCAGCAGAATGATAGATTTGCATGTTGCTTCAGTGTTTTCTAGACACACAAGTTCTGCACTAACTGCTATAGCCAACTGACCTTCAAGAAGAGTCCACAGAAAACAAATTTTTGCTAAAATAACAGATTCCTTAACTGATAAACATTAAAAATTACAAAATAGAAAGAAAAAAAGGAGTTTTTATTACCTCCATAGTAATTTTCAATTTCAGCAACTAAAGCTGGAAACAGATCATCTTTCAGAATGGCTGACAAAAAAAAATCTAATTAGACTCCAAATAAAATTTTCCTTCCCATTCCACACTTCCTTTCTAAACCCAAGACTATCGTATTAAAAATCCTAAAACACTGAGAAATACAGTGATAACTAGAGCTCAGTAGGATTTAAGAAGATTTCACAGGGATTTTAGGTAAGGGAAGAACTGAATAATAAATATTCTAAAGAAAGATTTTTAGCATGAAAAAGAATATATGGCTCTACTATAAAAAGATCTGTCACTAGCTATTTCAACATCTTTGAAGAACTAATTTGGTGTGTGACAAAGACTGGGGTAAGAGAATGCAGTACCTGCCAAAGGACCTCATATACCAGCCTTGGTGTCTATGATGTTTAAAAAGTCTGTGTCAGAGGCAAAAGGAATCTAGGGTCAGTACAAAGATAATGGACAGTGGCAGGCAGTAGTTTAGTATGGCAAATGATTCATTACCTCTACAGTGCTTCTGCTCTTTTGCAGAATAAATAATTAGGACTCTCTACTGGGATACAGAAGAACACTCCTTTTTCCATACATGACACACAAATCCAGTCACACTGAAATGAGACCTTCAAGATTGCTCTGAACCATTTTCCAAAAGTAAGCCAGAATAGACTGCTATAAAAAAAGAATACTGCTGGAACAGAGAACTTTACTGTCCTGTCTGCTATGCCAAAATTAATAGAGGAACATCTGCCATCTTTATACCAGTAAGGCATTTTGCACCTTCTTGGGAAAAATCTCCAAAACCCCACTGAAACCACCACCAAACAAAACCAAACACAGGCAGCTATGTCTGCGATGCTGAGAGCTGCAAGAACATTAGACACTGAGCTTGCTGTTTTCCACAGCAAATATATGTACATTGCTTTGATAATAAGATAGGTGTTTTTACTAACTTCAGGACACACATCATCATGAAAGCCATCTTAAATATTAAGATCTTTTTTTTTTCTGACCTACGTATAGCATGGTAAACTGCAAGTAACTATAACAACACTGCAACAATAGAAGCTACCTTTGCTTTTTCATTTTCATTACACAGCCATGCACAGTATTGGTGTGTTGGTGTAGAATGTGTATCCCATTTCTGCTTGTTCAGTTGAGTCCACCTTTTCAAAACACTGAGATGCATCTTCCTTCTTTAAGCCAGCATAAATACAGTGAAAGCTAAAGCATGACACAAAGAGAAGAAAAGGGAGCTTTTTGAGGCCACATTCAGGCCTTCATGTTTATTCAGTCAATCACCCTGATTTCCAGCTATGCATAAGCACATGTGCGTATTTTAGTATGGGTCAGACTCATGGCATGAATAAATAGAGACAGTTACTTAATATTTTTACATCTGAAAATTTAGATAATTATGCAATGGGTCAGATCTTACTCTAAATGACTGAAAACTGAACGTCTGAACTTCAAAAGGGAAGGAAAACTAGATTTCCATTTAGGTTTGCTTCAAATACCCTAAAGCTGTTATATGGTACCAGGTGAAAAACTAGCAGAATTTCCAAACAGCCTGTGCTGCTGTGAAGCCTTCATATGACAACATCGTCCCTGCAGCTTCTTAGCTAAAGATGGTGAAGGGAGGGATACTCACAGTGCTGGCAAAGGGACTTAGTGAGGAAAGAAGTGGAGCAGCAGAAGCAGAAACCTTTGCAGAGCAGCAGCAGCCTAGCAGAGTCCTTGATCAGAAGGGCAAAGCCAGGAGAGATGTATCCAGCTGCACCGAGCTGCCTGCTAAAGCCATCAGTGTCATTCCTTGTTCCTTTGATGTCTGAAGGCAACCAAAATGCCACATGTAGTTTGGAAAAAGGAGAGTTTCTAAGTCTCCATTCCCACTCCGTTCACCTGTGACCGAGTGATGACCGAAAAATGGCAAGAAACTGTGCGGACACAAGACTCAGTAAAAGCAGCAAAAGCGGAAAGCTTAAAAAAATTAGGAAAAACAGGAAAAAGGTGTCCAGAACATTACAAGAAATTTATAATACAGACATATAGAAAAAGGCTGCCTTTAATTTTTTTTCTTGGACACATTTCCACAGTCACATTAGCTATTTTACAGTAATATCTCACATAGAAAAATAGCAGGAAAAAAATTTGCATTTAAGACAACTGAAAGTGTCCAGTTACTATCTGCCATTTCTTGGAAAGACAGCTATCTGAAACATCTTTTTTTCCCTACTATTTGCAGTAAGAAGAGAAAATAAATGTGAGCAAGGACTTCATCTTAGAGTGTACTATACAAAAATAAAAAAAAACATTTTCTGGCAGTTCTTGCAACACATTGGGCCATTTACAACTGCAGGAAAATGTTAAACAATAAAGGGAAAGGACATAATTCCAGAGGCACATAATTGCCTATTTTAAGGCAGGGTATAAATAATGGTTAAAAAGCATCATTAAAATGTGGGCAAATCATTTACCATAAATAATATCACCAACAAATTAACTTTTATCTCTTCATAGGTTGGCCAATCAAGTTAGCCACATTTTTTAATGAAATCATCTGCAGCAACCACAACAGTGACTTTATTTCATAATTTTTGTTGGTCAGCAAGATTTTTCCATTAATTCAGTTTCTTCGGTTTCTGGGGAAAAAAACCCACAACAATCGAACAACATTAAAAAACAATCACCCCAAAAAAACTAATGCCTCAAGTTTTACCTTTTATATATTTTTCAGATCCTGTACTGGATTAGTGTATAATTTTTCAGATCCTGTACTGGATTAGTGTATAACTCTGAACTTCATATAAAATGTTAGTAAGCTCTCCTATCAGTTTGGTCAGACAAATCAATCCTTCCAGGCCTGAGAACCAAGGACACCATCAAAACCTGGCCCAAAAAAGTATTAACAGAAGTAAATTGGGGAGATGCAAAGTAGAGGAATGTGACTTCATTACCTGAAGCTGTAACTGGACAATTAACCCCTGATATGCAAATAGACCAAACTTATATCTGTCTGAAAACTCATGAGCACAGTCCATCTTGAGTGTAGCCTCTGCAAGGTTCCTGCATTGCCCAAAGTGTGTCTGTAAAAGGGCTTTAAAAAATATGCACTTTATTCTAGCTCTGTCTAGCCTCCATTCTAGGTAGCCAGTCCAAGGCATCAAAACCCAGACAAAAAAAAAAAAAAAGAAAAGAAAAAAAAAGAAAAGTATAATCAGCCATATAGAAATCTCTGTCTGTAAACTTGGACCCTGACAAAAATTACATAATTCTTAAGTCTAGATTACCCCTTGAAGATACTGACACATGTGGGGTCAAAAATATACCAAAGTGAGTTGTATCAAACAGAATGGAAAATTTAAGAATAAAATGTCTTGATAAAGAAAAGAAACCAAACAACTTCTATTCCTGAAATAACTAGAACAGGACAGAATTTGGCAGCAAGGGCATTTGGTTGCATTTTGAAATTTATCTGAAGCTGTTTTAAAAATAACTGGTCTGTCAACTTGAGTCAATCATTTTGTTTTTTTAATCCTCTAATACTCTCTAGCATTTCTCTCCAAGGAATGTTACCGGTGTGCTGTCATGTCATATTAGGGAGCTGATATACAGATTGTATATATTGGTGAAATCATTAAATCCAGTCTTAATCTCAAGAGAGAGTGCAACAAATAAGAAGTTGGACTCAAACTCATATGTAAATTTTAAATACTTCAATAAATTGTCATATGATATTTTGTTGTTTTCAACACAAAATTTTGACAAAGATGGCTTTCAGAGAGTAAAATTACCATTTTTGTGTCAATGTGAAAATTATCACAGTTATACTTAAATGTAACACCTTAGTGAATATCTCTGAACATTACCTGAACGTTTTTACTATTCATCTTATCTCTTTTTCAAAGCCATACTAGAACTGTGGCTTTCTCAGAGGGCCCCATATCTACTCCTTAGCTTGCTTAGCATAAACTGAACAGTGATTTTGTTTAAATCATGAGTTATTTGCTTTTATTTCTTTGCATCATCCTTCATTCCTCTGGAACTTGGGAATCCAGGATTATTTCCTTTTCACACTTTCTTCTCTCATTTTCCACAGTATTTTGGAAAGAAAGTCAGCAGACTTTTCTGTTATTCACCAGTTATCTCCATTTTACTCATTCAGATCTGCGCTAGGATTTTCTCCTGAAGAAAACCACCTTTCTTTTTCTTTCCACTACCCAATCTCTTAATTTTGTGATATTCATTTTTCCAAGTAGCAAGTGGTAGCAAGTGCCAGAACTTTGCTTTTAGTTGAAATTCCAGAATTTCTGGAACAATACCATCGTTCTTACAAAGAGATGCTTCCAGCCTTTTCACTCCTTTTTAAAGATCTTAGGTCTGAAGGACCAGTTTTATTTTCTGTTGAGAGGCACTAACTATGCTTTATACCTACTGAAACATCATTCACACTCAGGGAGGAGGGAAGGTGGTGTCCTTTGTCTTTGGTCTTCACTGCAGTCAAGAAAAGAAGGGGTAGGCAAGGAATGTTGAAGGTAGAACAGGAGATCTATAATTACAGCCTGCAAGGATATCTCCAATATTTTCCAGTGTGACTGAATCAAGAGTAGGAATTCAGCATGCAGAAAGGCATGCTAAATCTTCTGAAACAAAGATTATGCAAAAGAATGCTCAGTATTACTTAATGAATGCTTCATCTACACAGCTTTAGGCATACACACACAGAGAGGTCCTAAGAAGGTATATAGATTTACAACAGAGGGAAAATTAGATTTTTTAAAACAAATTATTGAGGATCAACATGTAGTTGTTCTTTATTTCTATTAGTAACATTTTGTGGCAAACCCTATGAAGTATAACCTTTCTTGCAAGTGAAGCAATTTCATATGTTAAATGTTTATCAGAAACACATGCCTGATGGCTAGGAGCAATAGACCAGAGTGTGAACTACAAAAGCACTCTCTAATAAGCTGCTATTTCAAATTAAACAGTTTAGCTTGTCACCACTCTCAGTTTCAATGCCCTATTTAAAATATTTACTATTTAATAATTCACTAAAAGGAAGAAATTAAGCCCTGAGAGGTTCAAGAAATAGAACATTCAGGTATTAATTTTAAAGTAATAGGAAAGATCAATTGGCTTGCTTAGCCTAAGCTATATTAAGTGTCAAATTTTTTCAATTTTAAAAATTATTTTTAAAGAAAAAGACACACTTGTGTTCAGAACTACTCTGCTTGCTCTATATATATAGTCAGCAGAGTAATTCTCATATAACTGCTTCTGAAATGTTAATGTGTGTATTTGTACATATGTTTGTATTTACTTTTGTCTCTAAGCAAATGAAATGAAGAAAAGTCACCAATTCTTCCCAGACATTGAAACTTATGTATATAGTGTTATGACAGTGAAAAAAAACATCCATGAGTAGTAACAATGATCTTTGTTGACCAACTCATTTCTCGCTAATTTATTATACAGTATTAACGAAGCCATGTATGGAGAAAAAACAGAGTCAGCCTGCCCTTACAGCAGAACAGTGCTGCTGCTAGCTACAATTTCATACTTCAGGATCTGACTTGGATGAGCCATCAGATCAACACACGGGTGGCTAAGAAAAGCTTTGTTTGAAGTTGATAATAGTGAGATATCAGATGACAACTCTGTTCTATTACCTCCTATCCAAACTAGTTTCTGTGCCACTTTGCATTCCACCCTCTATATCTACAGCTCTTTTGCAAGACAAAACTCTGTCAATGCACACACCAACCCCATCAGTAAACAGGTGCTCTGCCTTGTCTTCTGTAATTAGTCATTTAAATGTATGACTGGTTAAAACTATCCAGATTCAACTGTGCCTGCTTCAACAAACCATTCTTTCACATTTCTTTTTTAAAGTGTTTTGTTTCTTATTAAGAATCAGGAACATGGTTGCCGTATGCCCTTTCAAAGTCCAGAGCTACCTTTGACTTTTCACTGAAAGGTTATAATGTAGAATAAGCCAAGAAAGTTCAGCTACATAGGCAAAAGGAAGTCCTCCAAGTTGCAGTATTTACATAACCATATGAAAATGTACATACCAATTTCTGCACCTATAATTGATTTATATAACTTCTTGTCTCAACAAAATAGAAATCCTATAGTCATATTCAAAGTGTTTCCTGTACATATAGAAAGCCTCTCCAGCACATTACCAGCTAGCAAAGCACTAAGTGCAAAACAACTTCTAAACCAGAAAACCCTTGGATAGCTAGTGGTAGAGCCTCAAAAGGAGATTTCCTCTGTTTTAAGGAGGTAACTAAGAAAAGGCAATATTAAAAAGACTTTAATACTTATTTGATTCGTAATTGAAATTGGAATTGATTTCCCTTAAAAATTATTGCTATACAAGGATGTTCTTACTGCTGTAATGAACATGAAAGAAATACTATAGGAAAATGGCAAACAGGTCTTATTTTGCAATTTTCAGTTCTTTACTGATGTGTCTAAACTTTTTAACTGAGTTGCCTGGTCATTTTGTAAGATCTAAAAAATTAAAAGCCCAGACTGAGGAACACGCAAAACTGCTAACTGTTCTGGGCTCTCCAGTTTGTCTGGGCAAGAATTTTAATTCTGAAATGTAAACAAAGTCCACCTCAAAGCAAGTTTTCATAAACCGGAAGAACAAGGATTTAATTATATTAGAATCAAACTGTAGATCTGAGCAGCCCATATTTTCAAAGCTAGGTAAGTTTTCAAAATCATGTCATCAGACAGAAAGGTATTGAAAAAATATGGTTTTGATAAAAAAACCTTTTTAAAACTTAAATTTTAAATACTGAAGTTAATTGCTTGATTTAGACTGAAAAAATTCCTTAACTTTTGGCAAACCATTATTGAACACTTAAGATTTACTTTTTCCCTTCCAAAGTCATCTTGGCAATTTGAATTACCTGAAAACATAAAAAAGATTATGTTGGCTTCCAGACTTGAATACAAACCACATAAAAGCAATAGATAACTTTGATTGAAAATAAACCAAACCAAAACAAACTACTCCGTTCGTTTGCTACTTCTCCCAGACACTCTTAGCTTTGGACTGCCAATAGTACTGGTAACTATCTACTGGTAATACCTACATACAGCCTTATGAATGACCCTGGAAAGCAATGCCACGGCAAGTGACATGGAATTCCTGATTCATGACAAGTTGAACAGGAGTCAGCAGTGCCCTGCCAGCCAGGAGGGACAACCCTGTCCTGGGGGGCATCAGGCACAGCATCACAGCTGGGCAAGGGAGGGGATTGTCCTGCTCTGCTCTGAGCTGGGGTGGCCTGGCTTTGAATGCTATGTGTGCTTTTGAATGCCACAATGTAAGATTTAAAATTATAAAAAATATATAAAGTTATTAGAGAGTACCCAAAGCAGAGCTGCAAAGGTATTGAAGGGTCTAGAGGGAAAGCTGTATGTAGAGCAGCTGAGGTCACTTGGTCTGTTCAGCCTGGAGGAGACTGAGGGAAGACCTCATTGCAGTTACAACTTCGTGATGAGGGGAAGGGGCAGACCCTGATCTCTTCTCTTTGATGGCTCAAGGAAATGGTCTGAAGTTGTTTCAGGGGAGGTTTAGGTTGGATATTAGGTAAAGTTTCTTCACCCAGAGGGTGTTTGGGCACTGGAGCAGCTTCAGGGGAAAGTGGTCACAGCAGCAAGCCTGACAGATCTCAAGAAGCATTTGAACAATATTCTCAGGGACATGGTGGGATACTTGAGGCTGTGCTGTGAAAGGGCTGGGAGCTGGACTTCGATGATTCTTGTGGGTTCCTTCCAACTCAGAATATTCTATTATTATATTATTTTTTCAACCCTCAAATGCATCAAAAAGGAATAAAGTGATACACACAAATTGGGAGGAGGCAAGGAAGGTGAAGTAGATACTGATAGTTCATATTCTAAATACTATTGAAGGCAGGTTTCAAAGGGTATTGTAGATGCTTACATTGAAATACACCAAGAGTTTTAATCAGCCTTTGAACCACGTAACTTTATGTGATAATACATGTTGTTTGTACTGATAACAAAAGGCTCCCTCTTTCTCTCTTGCCTGCCTCCATGCTGTGTGTCAGGACTGCAGAAGTAGTATTTTATTAAGCGTCTATTTAAATAATGGAAACTATATTTTGAATAATGAAAAAAAATCATGAGACAGCTGGACTGTTTTGAAATAGTCTTACAGAAGGTGAACTAAGCAAATGAATCTGCAATTTACAATCAAAGTAGGCCTGCTGGGATTGGCAGGTTTTTCCCTCTTTACCCTTTCCATGCTGTCAGTGATACATTGGTTTTGCTGAAGAACTCAACACTGATCCTTCCTTTTGATCAGTTGTTGAGAGTTTATTGACCTCTAAATTGAAATAACAGCAGAGACTTGTCCAGTAAAGCCTTCACCAAAAAAAAAAAAACAAAAAACCCGAAATAATTCCAAGAAACAATGTTAAATATGCAAATAAAATGAGAGAATGTAATAGCTTTGAAAATATTTACAGAAAAGTATTTCACATAATTGCTATTGATGATAGATAACCAAAATTCTTTTAACACAAGAATTTAGAAACTTTAACTGGAATGTGTACATGGAATTCCGGTTCCAAATAATTCAATAGCACCATTCTGAGAGGTAAAACAAGACCACAGTCTTGAAGATTTGGAAGACATACAATGAAAATAAGGATAAATAAACTGTTATGCTGATTTAAATGTTTTTTCTTTTCTTTTGCTACCTTGAACCCCGGGTGCTGTAGTTGTAGGCAGTTATCACTGAGTCAAGATCAGGTTTCAATGCACTTTCAAATATCTCATCGGAATATACTCCTCTGTCCTGCTGTTTGAAGTATGAAGTGACTTCATGTTAACCAATGTTTGACCCAACTGGAGTTTTTGTGTGTGATCTGGCCTTGACTTAAAAATTACAACCATTCCTCACAGGTTTCCCCTCAGTGGAGCTTATGAAGGTTAGTTTCATCTATTAAAAAAGATTTGGTCCTCTTTTGGCTATAAATAGAAGTAGTATAGCATGTTTTGGTCTTATGAGTGTTACAAAACTCCGAAGTGGTGCCAATTATCTTATTTCTGTGGTCTGAATGACCACCTGGAAAACTGGTGTAAAATTTCATGCAAACATCAAGACTGAATTTCTTTAAAGCATTTTTCTCATATACTTTCCTCACTATGACAACAGATTGTACAAAACATAAAGGGGGAAATAGAGTACAAATAAGATTAGTGGGAGGCAAATTTTCCCCACATACATTCCAAAAGAAATCAAATTTCTGATGGAAAAAGGAACAGAAAGGAAGATAGGGAATCTGAAAGCTGAGTAATATATAAAGTTGACTTCACTAACAAACAGAAAACCCAAACAAAATAGGTGAATGTTTTATACAGACGTTTCTCTATGAAGAAGAGATCAAACCAAGGGAACAAGCTTGAAGGCTTGGGAGATGTGTCACTGTGAGCTGAAGGAACTGTACTGCAGCCAACAGCACTGTCTGACGGGGCCACAGCCAGTCTGACCCACTGTGGATTTTTAATAGACACAAGGGAAAATAGGAGGCATGAGGGAAATTCATTTTAGGTTTGTCCTACANATTTCTGAGGGCCTCTCTATGAAGAACAGATCAAACCAAGGGAACAAGTTTGAAGGCTTGGGAGGTGTGTCACTGTGAGCTGAAGGAACTGTACTGCAGCCAACAGCACTGTCTGACAGGGCCACAGCCAGTCTGACCCACTGTGGATTTTGAATAGACACAAGGGAAAATAGGAGGCATGAGGGAAATTCATTTTAGGTTTGTCCTACAAATAGCATTCCTCAAGGTCTGAAAGAGTGCAGGTAGTTTGCTTTTTCATTATTTGGCATTAATAATGAGTAGTCATTCACCTAGTTTTCCAGAAGTGTAGTACATCTGTGATTATTTCTCCAAGGACTTCATTTCACAGGTTGAGCTAGATAAAGGAGGTTCTGCTTCTACTTATTTTCCCCTTTAGTGGGAACTGAAACTGCCAAGCATAAACAAGTAAAAAATTAAAATAAAGACCAGTGCAGGTCAGTTGAAGAAATACTAAATCTGAAACATCTTGTATCCCTAAAGAAAACTTTATTTTGCTTTTCATAATGACAGTATTCTTCTGAAATTCTGTTTCATTTGCTGTGACATTTTAAACATCAGAACTTCAGACAGTTTTTGAAAAATATCTCAAGAGGTTGTGATTTTGGTTTCAATTAGCATAAAAAGATTCAGTTTGATGCTTAACATATTCAGAGAATGGTTCAGCATTCAATAATTTAGCTCTTTAGTAAGTCACTGATTATCTAGGAATGTAGATACTATCCACTGCTTAATATACAAAAAAACCCTGCATAGTAGCTCTTAAAAGTGGCTTATAAACCTGAAGTTGAAATAAAACTGGTCAAAGTTGTTAAGTTCAAGGAAAATAGGAGCAGTAAGCAGAAGCACAGGGAAGACATAGACCAATTACTAAACAAGAACCTAGTTATTAATAATGTGAGGTTTCAGGTATTTTCTTTTCTGCTGTCTTTAGTGGCATAGATGGCTTCCACAAGATCAAGTAGGTAAGACAGCATATTGTGAACTCACCAGTGGTGGAAGAAGGGCTGGTCTTCAGCTTCTTGCAAGGTTTTTAAATACATCTGTGGGTCCAGAGGGAATATACCCCAGTGAGTGCGGAGAAGTGGCTGACACTGTTGCAGACTGGGTGACTATCAAGTTTTGCAGCTGGATCAGAATAACTAAAGAGCAGGCTGGGGTCTGTGAGGCTGGGGAGAAGCCTGGCTGTAAGGCACCTGGGGATCTTGGTAGACAGAAAATTGAACATAAGTCAGCACGGTTCTGCTGCAGAAACAAAAGCAAAATTGGATCCTGGGCTGCATTCTCAGGGGCATTTCTAGCACCAGTAGACATGTAGTCATCTCAATCTACACAGTGCTTTTCAGGCTGCACCTGGAGTATCCAATTCTGGTCCTCCCTTTTAAAGAATGATGTGGACAGGCTAGAAACAGCCCAAAGGAGGACCACCAAGATGAACTGTGGGCTAGAGAACAGAATTGTGAGGAAAGACTGAAGGAGTTAGCTCCTATTTCCTTGAAGAAGAAAAGGCTTGTGGGTGTTTTCCATGGTATTCAGGTATTTAAAGGGCAGCTACAAAGAGCACAGAGACCCTCTCTTTGCAGGGAGCCATGAGAAGAAGACAAGGGATTACAGGCACAAACCAGGAAAGGTTTCATCTCAACATAGGAAAGAAATTTCTACAGAAAGAATAATCATCTACAGAAACAACCTCCCCAAAGGTATGGTAGAGCCCTCATAGCTGACGGTTTTCAAGATACAATTAGACAGCATGATATGATCTCATCTTCTATGAAATCTGGAATTATTTTCAATAAGAAAATTGCAAGCTCCTGCTATTACTGCATGCTTCTTGCATTAACAAGTGCCTGAATTATTGCAGGTCATTAAGAGGATTTACAAGATTTACCTTACTANAAGCTCTTATCTCCTTGAAGAAGAAAAGGCTTGGGGGTGTTTTTCATGATATTTGGGTATTTAAAGTGCAGCTACAAAGAGCATAGAGATCTTCTCTTTACAGGGAGCCATGTGAAGAGTACAAGGGATTACAGGCACAAACCAGGAAAGGTTTCATCTCAATTTCTTTAAAAAAGAAAATTCTACAGAAAGAATAATCATCTACAGAAACAACCTCCCCAAAGGTATGGTAGAGCCCCCATAGCTGACGGTTTTCAAGATACAATTAGACAGCATGATATGATCTCATCTTCTATGAAATCTGGAATTATTTTCAATAAGAAAATTGCAAGCTCCTGCTATTACTGCATGCTTCTTGCATTAACAAGTGCCTGAATTATTGCAGGTCATTAAGAGGATTTACAAGATTTACCTTACTAAAAGGTGAATGTGCAGGACTTTTTTTGCATTTTCTCAGATACTTTGTAATTTGCTTTAATGTTATACTTACTATAAATATTTACAGAACTAGTAGAACAACAGAAGCCTGAAAACAAAACTGTAAATGTTATATTCATGTATTTCTATGGTAAAATACATATAGCAGTGATTTTTATGAGTAAATATGAACTCTTACACATTTAGGCAGTATTCACCCCATTTCAGTCTCTTACCTCATCATCACAATAGGACACAAACAAATGTACCAGCTATCCACAATGTTTGAACTGTTTTAAAAGAAGTCAGTTACACAGAGAATATTGGGCAGTGGTCATTAGAGAGGGGTGCTTTGCAATTGAGTCCTTCACATTTCAAATCTATTTTGCTATTCTTTGGCAAATTCCATTCTATATAAATATTCTATTCATGAACAGACATCACTAGCTGTGATTCCACCCTTGAGTGCACATTTTATTTCTATGATGAAAATGGTGTATTCCAATTGTTTTAATACTGGTGCAGTAGTGGACCTCACCATGTCATGCCAGATGGTTTAATCCTCTACCACACACTGGTAGAACTTTGTTGCCCTTCTAGGTCTCTCTCCAAATGAAAATCAGAGCAACTCTGTGCCCCTCTCATGTACCAAGGAGACCTATCATTTCTTTCTTTTTCCATAAAATTTCAGATTTGTAAGTGTTTTAGGGCTACTTCAAGAAAACTCCAGTCCTAATGTGAGGTTGGCTTCACTGCCAAGCTGACGCTATGAAACCTTCAGGGCATATCTCTTTCAATCTTCCCAATTAGATCAGGAGATTGGAGAGTATACAATATATATTTTCAAAGACTGCTTATTTACCACTGGAAAAAGAAAGCTCAGAATGTCACCTACATAAAGGCTTTTTGTAGTAGAAGAATTGGCAAAGAAGGTATTGTAAGTATAAATTCTGTATTGGCAAAAAAAGAAGCTTGCATTTAAAATATACAGCTTCTAAGCAAAGAATTTTTCTAAACACCTGGAAAGTAAAAAAAGGTGATCATACCTATAGTTAAAAAGGAAGGAGAAGGGAAAAAATTGACTTATAACGTGAGCAATTTGATACAACCATGTATTTTTATCTTCGCTGCTTGCCAAAACAGGTTCCTGCCTAAAAGTTTAACAGACAAGAGTTAACCCATCACTTTTTAAAATTTAATACTGAGAGATGGTAAGCTTGATATTTCCACATTCCATCTTAAAATGAAGTCCAAATGGCAGTCACAACCTAAATTCAGGTAACAAACAGTGTAAGAGTAGGTGCTAGGGTAGAATAAACAGCAGGCGGTCATGGAGTAGGCAATTCCTCACTTGTATATAAACCATGAAAGGTGTATAAAAGTAAACATAGATTTAAATTATTCATCCTAACCACTTTTAGAAACAACAAATAATTTCAGAAAAATATATAGAGTATGACAAGAAAAATATTAATTTTTATTCTCAACAGACTGATTTCTGTGTTTCAAAGGACAGAATTCTGAAATAAATTCTTTAAGAAAGACGTGAGGTAGAGGCTTGTGCAGGAGGAAACAAGTCACCAGAGATTAGAGGTACTGTTTCTGACAGGGTTGCCTACCAAGTGGGTGTGGAAGAAAGGAAAATAAATACATAAAGCTTTCAAGAGGGCATGGTTTTGCTCATACTTACATAATACAAAAAGCTATATTCCAAGTCTTTTTGTATATTTTAACTCTTGGCATGGCAGACATACCTAACCTACTGCATGCTTCTGTTCCCAGCAAATCCCACCCAAAACAACAGAAAAACATCTTACAGGAATGTAACTCCTGTCCAGATAAGAGAGTGAACAATTTTTGATGCAGGTTTTGAAGAAACAGCATAGACCAGATGATTCCATGCAAGGACTAGTGTCCAGTACCAGGCAGGAATACTTCAATCCTTGTGCATTTTCAGTTTGTTATCCTGCTATGAGCCTCCACTCTCCACTGATCAGTGACAGATTGTTACTGGGCCCCAGAATGAAATAAAAGCTCTCCCCAAAGAGATAAGGAAAGCATCCACCATACAAGGCTGTTGGCATGAAGTACCATCCATGAAGTCATGTGGTTTTTTGAGTTGTTTTTTCTCGGGTTTGTGGGTTTGGGTATTTTGTTTGGTTGAGGTTTTGTTGGGTTTTTGGGGTTTTTTTTGTTTTTTGTTTTTTGTTTTTTTTTTTTTTTTTTTTTTTTTTTTTTTTTGGGTTTTTTTTTTGGGGGGGGGGATTGGTCCTTTGGTGTTGTGTTTAGGGTTATTTGTTGCTTGGTGTTAATCAGTTGGTTTGGTATTTTGTTGGATTGCTTTCTTTGCTTTGTTTTTTAAACAACCAACATAAATATCCCATCACCAATAGTGGCAAAAAACCCCTTTTTTTCATTCTGATGAAATGTGTGCCCACACTTTTCCTACCTAGTTTGTTAGTTGATGTGAGTTTTCTCATTTTAAGACTAGATTTACTCCACTGAAATTTGGCAACTTTTTAATTTATTTGACTGAGCTTAAAATCCTTTGGATTTCAATGCTTGAGTAAAGAGATGGGCCAATGCAAACCTCATGAAGTTCAGCCAGGTCAAGTGCAAGGCTGGGTGGAGAACAGATTGAGACTAGCTCTGGGAAGAAAGATGTGAAGGTGTTTATGGGTGAGAAGCTCAACATGACTTGGCTATGCCTCCACAGCCCAGAAAGCCCTGGGCTGCATCAGCAAGTTCAGGGAGGTGATTCTCTGTCTACTTTACTCAACTGGAGTGTTGCATCCAACTCAGGGGTATCCAACCCAAGAAAGACATGCACTTGCTAGAGCAAGTCCAGAAGAGGGGCACTGAGCTGATCAGAGGGCTGGAGCACCTCTCCTATGAAGACAAGCTGAGAGAGTTGGGGCTGTTCAGCCTGGAGAAGAGAAGGCTCCAGAGAGACCTTAGAACACCTTCCTAAGCCTAAAGGGGGCCAACAGTAAGAAGAGGGACTTTTAAAAATGACATGTAGTGATAGGACAAGAGGGAATGGTCTTAAGCTGAAGTAAAGTAGGCTTAGATTTGACATTATGAAAAAGATTTTTACTGTGAGGGTGATGAGGCACCGGAATAGGTTGTTCAAAGAAGTTGTGGACTCCCCATGCCTTACAGTGTTCAGGATCAGGTTGGATGGGGCTCTGAGTGACCTGATCTAGTGAAAGATGTCCCTGCTCATGGTAGGGGTCAGAACAAGATGATCTTTAAGGTCATCTCCAACTCAAACCCTTCTATTATTCAATGAAAATCAGAGTTAAAAGATTTTAGAGAAAGCTGAACAGGACATATGATTTAGAGATTGTACCACACTGACACACTTGTCACTGCTTCCTTCTCTACTGTATTACCTGGGAGACCTTATTTCTCCTTGTAAGATAAAATGGAAAATTCTTAAATGATAGTTTACTTTGAACATGCTTGATAGTATAGAAAGAATCACAGCAGAAATTTATGAGAACCACTAGACTAGAAAGTATGCATTTCCCCCCAGTCCTCTGTGCCTATTTTGTTTCAAGCTCGCTGCTTTTTGTTTAGATAGTAGCCTAAGGACTCATCTGCCTCCTGAGAGATGCAGTAATAGAGATTTAGAAAGAAAGATTATGATTACCTAGGGCTTCAAAGACTGAATGTTGTGTTTTGATTACACAAACATTGAGTAGCACTAACAGTCCACCTGTTTTTCTTCAAAGTCTAATTCATTCCAAGTACAATAACTTCATTTTGAATTGCAAAATGAAATTCTTACTCATAGTTTGTATTTTGTATCAGTAGTTCTTCCCAAAATAGGTCAAAAAGATTCTCTTAGGATTACACTTGGTTGTTGATTTAGTGGAAGAGAAATGAAAACATATCAGTAAGAGAGAAATAAAGAAAAATGAGAAACCTGGAAAGTTCTCATTATCCATGGCCTCATCTCCAAAATGTGAGAAGTCCATTTCAAATTTGTTGAGAGTTTTAAGTGCTCAGACCAATAGAATTTGTAATCATTCAACAGTCAGTAATTCTGTGAAACCATGGTGTTTCTGAAGTTGTCTAAAGTCAATTGAAGTGCACTGAACAACCACATCAATAAAAAATTGACAGCCACAGGTTTCACATACCTACTACCTTGAAAACCACTTGACTTACACTATACAGTATTTTGAACTCCTAAGGGAAATATTTGAAACAGCAGTATATTGAGTGCCTCTGGAGAGACTGACTAATGTTAGAAAGACTTTTCTTTAGAAAACTAATCTGTATTTCTTAGCTGATAAGCAGGTTCTATCTCTGGGTTTCTTCTTTCCAAAGTTGCTGTGGAAGACAATAGATGTAGTATAGTGCATTTTTCTGAAGAGACTGATTTCAGCAACATGCAAGAAACCCCTACAACAACTGTAATTCTGGGGTTAGGGTGGGGATGGAAGACTAGGAAGCATCTTCACCATTCAGCAAGGTCTGTTTGTAATCCATGGAATTGCAGCCATACCTTAAACCCACTCCCAAACACAAATCCATGCAGGATGTCTACAGTTTTTAGTACATTAATATAAGAAGGACATCAAACTATTAGAGTGTGTCCAGGGGAAGACTGATAAGGTGGAGAAAGGTCATAAGACTTATGAAAAGTGTCTTTCTGTTTTAGAAAATTCTTTAATTTCTTATTCTAGCATTGCCTTCCTTGTAAGCAAGCTTCCTATATCTTTAGTGTTCTAATACAATTTCCCTTTTACTCCAGAAGGTACCTGCCTACAATGAAATTGTAATCAACATGAAGAGCATCCATAGGGAAAAAGGAAGGGAAAATGAAGGTATAGAGAAAAAATGTGTCAGCATTTATGAAGATATTTATGTTAATCATCTGCAAGTACTGTCAAGATATTTACAGGTAGGATGCTTGTCACATAATTTCCAGATTATTTGAATAAAGAAAAAATTATTAGTTATAAAGCCAAAAGGTACATTTCTGGCATCCAGAAGCATATTTACACTTCCTTTACCAGAGATATTGAATACAGGTAGGATAAATAGGGAAAATGAAAATTATACGAAGTTAAGTGATATTATCAGTCAACATAGGGACAAAATTTTGTGCATTAAACCCTTTGGATCTTAAAAGCCAACCCCAACTCATGTGTAGATTTAGAATAATTTCTCATGTTTAACAATTATACCATTGCATTCACATGAAGAACTTGCTAATTTTTCTAATTGTATCAGTTGTCATTCTGCAAGCCATGCCACATCCTGAGACTATAACAATTAAGTCAAGCATTACATAATATCTTATTGGAATTTGTCACTTAACCATTTCCATTTATGACTCCATTATTAATTGTCAGCATTTTTATTTCCCCACAATTAATTTAGGCTTGTTTGCCTAATTAATATTCTTCTGCTTTAAAACCTTTATATATTAGTTCTCTGCATCACTATTTTATGAATCAATTTTAAATATTATTAATAAACTATAATATTTTCCTGGAGGACTCAATTGCTGCAACACTGCCAGCTACAAATGTCTTTCCGTCCAGTCATTAATTTAATTTAATTATGTTCTTATCCTTGAGACATCTTTTTTGTCCCAAATTTAGACCTTTCATGTTCTTGCATTATTCATTAACACTATTCCTATTGAAACAAGCATATCACAAGATTTGCTTCCACCAATCTCATTTGAAGTACTCCTACAAGATTAGTCTTCAGCCCACCCCAGCTAACAAAGATTTTTTCTTCTCTACTATATTTCCGAACAAAAATCACTTTTCCCTCCTGAATTACCTGTTTCTGAGACATGCACTGGTGACTTCTTTGTCTGTTTATTTTTTTAATTATTACCTTTTAAAGCATGCAAATCTATGCAGGATTTCTGCAGTTTTGGGACCACAATTACAGGAAGGCCATCAAATTATTACAACGTGTACAGGGGAGGACAGACAAGGTAGAGAAAGGTCTCAAGGCCAAGACATATGACAAGAATCTGAAGCCTCCTGGTTTGCTCTTGTTTATTCAAAACATTTTTAATTTTCATTTTTCTAAATGTGAGATAGATATTAAGAAATTTATATCACTGTGTCCTCAAAAAAATGTTTTATTTTGAAAAAAACACACTGATCTGGGGTAGAAATCAAAATCCACAGCTGCAGGTCAGGAGATGCCCATGTAGTAAGACAAACAGAATTTTAAGTAAGCAAACAGCAAGTCTTCACTAACCAGATCAGGCACAATAAGGCGTTCTAAGGAAAAGGCACTGTATTTTCAGCAATCAAATCATTGCAATATGTTTCTGTCTTTGACTTTTAAAGTGATAAAAATACAAAACCAATTCTTTGGTTTTGGAATGAGTTTCAATATTTGGGGTTTTTTTCTTTTTTTTTTTTTTTTTCTTTAAATGCTGAACAGATTCTTGTTTGTCCTTTTCTTTAGACTATAAAAAAATTATATTTTCACAATGATTTATGAATTACTTTAAAAATTATTGCTAGAACAATTATAAAGTCATTAATAATAAAATTATGCCTTTATTGTCAACATGACTGTTTCTCAAAACATTGGATCAAATATCCTGTACTTGTCATTAATTTCAGCCCATATGAATAGCAACTCACCACCTCCCTCAAATCTTAAAATCAGAAAACAGAAAAATCTAAGAGATACAGCTGAATCCACTGTGAATTCACAATTTAATCCTGTGAAACAGGAAATTAATGTGCTACTCCAATAGCCTGAAAAGTTTTTTTGAAGCAGTGCATTGAACTCAGCATTCCTATTAATGGCAAAATTGCAACTTGAGATAGTTTGTTTTTACGCAAATTTTCTAGACAGAACAGGTATCTTTGGTGGTATCCATAACCAGTAATAAAAATGTTACTCAAAAGTCTCAGGCTCCCACTGCAAAATACACAACTTTAAATCATAGCCAGTCTTTCATGTTTGACTAAATGACTCATACTATGAAAAAGTGAAACGGGAAAAGAGTACCCAAGAAATATTTAGTCTCAATATATGAACAGAAGATACTTTCACTAATCGAACAACAAAAGCAAGAAGAGATACAAAAATTAGTTTCGAATCATAGCACTTGAAAATTCTTCACAAGAAAAGCCCTCAATCTTGTTTTGAAAAATTCTGTCCTTCCCCTCTCCAAAAGCTCATTAATTAGCCTCATGGAATTTTAAAATACTTGCCAAAACACTGGGGGGTATTGTGGGAGTTTTGTTTGTTTGTAATACCCCTATTGTATAAACTTTTGTTGGAAGTCTTGCTAAAAAAAAAACCATTCAAAGATATTATGTTGTAGTAGTGCAGCTTTAAACCAGACAGGCATTTTCCACATAAGGAAAAAAGATTTCAGCTTTACCATAAGACTTAAAAGGAAAAGCCCTGAAAAGTTCTCGGCTCTCTTTGCAGCCATTGGCTCATGGCCAAGACAGAAACACACATAGGTCTCTTTACCTGTCTTTCAGAAATGTGGCCATTCTCTATTGGGCAGTTTGCCAAAAATCCTACCGAAGTCATCCTGTATTTAAGGCTGAGAACAAAGCTTCTCGGGGCTTTTTGGGGTGTCATAGCAGGGTACGATGACTGTAAGTACCTGTGCTCGGTTTCTATTTTGTTCATTTATTGTTTATTATTTTATAAGTTTATTAAACATTTTGCTTTGCAAAACATGCCCAAGAAGCCGTCTCATAAATTATTTTTAAGCCATTTCTGTGAGGTGCAGGCACCCTCAGAAACTTGATAAATCTGCACAGGGCTTATTCCATTCTGGCCACTTGCAAGAATGTGTCATTATGCCTCTTTTAAAAAGCTATTACAGCATGAAGGTTGTATATAGCACAGATATTTTATCTCACTGAAGGCTTGTGTCAGCAGACACCAACACTCTCTGCTTTCAACAGAACCACAGTGAAAACCAACACTATGACACAATGGATTGTATCTAGAGCAGGAAGAGATTGTGTGAACCTTTTCCCTTTTCTAAAAACCACCTCCTATCCCCATCCACAAGTTAACAGAAAACACATTATACAGACTACTAAGAAATACAGCAGTTCTCCATTAATTCCCTGTCCATTGAATTCATTAACATTTATTTATTACTAATTTTATTCATTTAACAATTACTCACATTTATCTTGTCATTGCTATACTGAAAACTGAAGAGAACAAGATACTTTCAACAACACTCTGCACAGTCCTAATTCATGTGGAAAATGAAAACACATCAGAAGACCTGTTTGACATTTACAGGTATTTGTCAACCCCACTAAAGCCATTTTGAGACACCTTTTTCTCAGAGAGATTTACATCACCTAAATGCCAGTCTGAGAGGTTAGGTTTCACAGGACAATTTCACTGCATTCTTAAAAATAGTAAAAAGGCCAGGAAATTGAAGGTTTCACTACCCCCCTTAATTCATCAATGCTGTTACCAAATTTCATCTACTTTCAGGAAAAAAGGTACTTATTTGTAGTCAACAAATACTAAATCTCTTAGAGAAAGCCTGCACACTATAAATGTAGAACTGGGAGGTCCTGAGAGGTACTAGAACTTTTGGGCATCATTTAAAATTTATGTCTTTGTTATTATAGTGCAGCATTAGACAAAGATTTATACTATTTCACTATTGTCAACTCAATATTGTTTTCTTCAGAAACCTCTCTCCCTAGGAGTTTTGTCTAAATCATAATCCTCTAGACATTTAGTGGAAAAAATCGCTCCTTTGCCATACTCTTTAATTGCTCCTGTAAGTTTTGGCAAAAAAGTCAAAAATACTCTTATTCTACTTGATATTATGTCATGCAAGACAATGTACAAAATACTGAAGTAATTTCAAACACACACAGTTGGCATCATTATTCTGTTATTAGGGGCACTATTGGAGCTTACAGTTATTCTTGTATTTTAGTTATGTTATATAGATGACAAACATTATTAGAACTAGGTGGCACTAGAGATAAAAATGTCAAATAAATATTCTGAAACCTATGAAACTGTTGACTCAGGAATGCTATTATCATTTAGTGATCCACCACTAAATGAAGAAAGAGTGAAAATATGACAGTATTTTCTAAAAACAAACACACATGAAGATCATTTAGCATACCAGGTAGATCTCCATTCACTTTAATGCAGTTGAGCAGTGAGATATTGGGAATGGATATGTTGTAAAACATTCTCTGTGTTCAGTCTCTACACACGGAAATGAAACCACAGCATGAATTTTGACTTTAGTGTTATACTGGCTTGCCATGACACAGCAACACTCATCTCTGCTGTAGAGAGTAGACAGATGTTGCAGAAAAACCTCCCTAGTCAAATAGGACCTTAAATTCTGACTTGACTGAAACTTCTGGTGTAAACATTACCAAGGACTGTAATGGTTACTTTTGACTGCCATGGTTACTTTTGATTTAAAACAGCTGCATATTCTCATTCTGGCAACATCAGAAGGTTAAACAACAAGGAAACTGTGTCCCAAACCTTGCAGCAGAAGATTGATTGTTCCAAAACCTAGCACATTATTCTGTGCAGGAGAGACTTCTTTTCTGCCTACATTTTATAGCACATAAGTGCTTTCACTATCAGTATAGGCAGTTTCCCTTCCTTCAGTTTCCCATGGAGCAATGTAAATAAATTAAATAAAAGTTCTGTTTAAGTATAAAGTGAATGTGACAAGGCAGGTAGAATACCTTGAATAGTTATAGCAATCAAGTGGTCCATATATATCAAGCTGTTAAAAGAATACTTTTGATAAATGATAGTTCAGTCTTTTCCCTGGATAATAAGGAAGAGAAGCTTAGAATTTTTATCTCCATAATTTTCAGTGGGGAACTTGTATTGCAAATCTAAAATCTAACACAGCTGGTAATCTGCCTTCAGTTAGGTGATTTCCTTTAAAACCTGTATGGCAAGTACTGGGCAGCTGCAGTGTGCTACAACTCGCAAAAAAGGAAAACACTCATTGAGGCTGATGCCTCCCAGACAACTGAATTTCATGGTCTCATTGCATGACTTACATAAAAAAGCCCAGTAGATTTTTCTTTTAAAGAAAAGATTGCAGTTTTAGCAATTCTTTGTTAAGTTCACAAGAGCAGCTACCTGATAACCAGAAACCTCTCTGTTGATTAGCAAGAGCTGTGGGGGGAATATTTTAGGATTTATTCTATTGGAAGAAAAATAAATACTGAAAAAACAGTAATTGTGGACAGTAGCATTTCTGAAAAGTCTTATGTCTGTCTTTTTACAGCATTCTGAATTTTACTGAATGATTGAAAAAATTGGATTCTATGATTTCAGAGGTCTTTTCTAACCCTAATTGATTTTCTATGATTCTGTAAAACATGAGCGTCCAAAATTTAATGTCAATGGAAGCTGAGATTTCTGGATCTTAAAGATATTTTTTCTTCCAAGAAGGTTTCAGAAGCTGAAATTCTCTTAATATTTATATGCCAGGCCTTTCTGAAGGAATAAAGCAATCTTGCCATTCACTTTGACTATTCCCTTCATCTGGCAATCACTAGAATTCAGGCTGGAAGTTCTGCAGGGATTCAGTCCATCTTCTTTGCTGAGGTTTGTTATAGCACAATTGAAAGAGGTTTATCTAGGTCAAAGCTTTTAGAATTTATCTAAACCTAATTTAAATGTCCTAGGAATACACCATGGATGGCAGACTTAATGAAAATCGAGTCATGTCACCCTTTCTTCTAGCTAAAAATGCAAAAAAAAATCCCAACAACTCCTTCCAAAACAAAAAACAAACAAACAAAAAACCCCAAACAAACAAAAAACCAAACAAGCAAAACCCAAAACTAATCAAGCACCAAAAAACCCCAAACAAAAACCCAACCCAACCAACCAAAAATTAAAAAAGCCTCAGACAACATTTGGAAACCAACAAAAAGAACCTCACTAAAAGCAGTATCTAAGTGTATATGCAACTTGATGCTGTGGTTTAGGAATGGTATTTCCCAACGTAGTGTTCCCACTGAAGCACTCCAAACCACCCTGTGCAGTTATACTCACTTCTCCCTCCCCATTCCTTTTTCCGTTTGGGGGGCTAGGGAGAAAATTAAAGGTACAAAAGGCAAAGCTCAGAGGTTGAGATGAGAACAATCTACTGGAAACAGCAATGAGATAGGGAAACAAACAGCAGCAGTGACAATATTAATATCAAAGTGTACAAGAGGTGAATGATTCACTCAATATCACTCCCCACAGAGAAACCCCTGATCATACCCAACTGTGCTGCCACGCTCTGTGACCGGGAAGGGAACCATTTCCCCATGCCTGAAAAATGACCATGAGGTGGTACAGAATTATTTGGGTCATGGGCATCCTGGCTACTGCAAAAATTAACCCTGTATGTCTGGAACCAGGACACTTGTACTTCTTAGTTCTCTATGGACAAAAACAATTCATGATATTCTATTATTTTAAAATTAATAAATTTTTAGATTTGTTGTTGTTGTTATTTTAAAGTAAATTGGTTCAAAGTTTCTCAAAGTACGAGAGACTTTGAGAAAATGTTACTGTCTTACTTTCTGCTGTGCTAGCATAGCCATGGGATGTACTATTAATATAGCAAGTCTTCAGTGGATATATTAGTTTAGACAGTCTCCCACACAGAAATTTTATTTCAACAACCAATGAACCAGCAAGTTCACCACTGTGTGAACCTGGAGCACTATTCAGAGAAGTGAGTGCATTTTTTGAGTTCTCCTATATTAAAACAACACTAGTTAAATGACACATCAATCTTGCTGAGTCATAAAAAACCGTATTTTATTAATGATTACAATTTTTTGGTTAATTGACACAAATGCTTTAGCATATTCTCCTCAATATGGAGGTGCACCAATAGTGCATAGTTTAGGTTTTATTTTTACTGCAGAGGTACTTAGAAAACTCAGTAAGAGTTGTTTTTCATATTATAATTTACTATGACCCTTCTAATTAAATTGTAGCACCATACTTTAGAGATTGGAGCTGAAACACAGAAACCAGTCAGAGTTTAGGCTAATTTGCCAGCATTTCAAGAATGGAACAATAATTCCAAATCAAATAACAAAATTTTTTTCATAGTCAAATGAGATTACAATAAAAAAACACAGTTATATTGAAGTTATTAGTCTTGAAGTAATATAACTTTATAATAGAATATTAAGTCACTTGAGCAGTTTCAAACTTTTTTAGTCTGCTAATAAATAATGAGCTCTTTGTATTTGGTATCACTATGGATCCACTTAACAAAACTCTAAGTGAATCCTGCTTTAGAGTCAACATTCCCATTTTGAAATGGAAATTAACTTCTATGAAGATTAATTATTGTATCTGAGGCTCAATTTCTCATATTAAGGCAAATCTCCAAAACAAACATGTTCTAATCAAAACTAAGAAAATGGTATTGTATTATATTATATCAGTTGATCAGTCATAAGAAATACACCTGTCTTCTAGCTGGATGTTACTGCTAAAATAGCTCCTTATTTCATTTAAAGTTTATACCTCAGAGTATAATAGCACAACCACTCACAGTCATTTCCTGTTTAGCTGGATGGGGTAGATTTTTTTCTTAAATTATTATTATTATTGAGAGTGAAAACCTTTCTGTGAAAAAGCTGTTTGGAAAACCTTCAGTTAAATGCAGGATTATAATCAAAACTGTTAATTATTAGATCAATTGTGAAACATAACCAATACGAAAAGTGAAAGTCAAAATTTTATGTGGTTTTTTGGGGGGGTTGGGGCTTTGTTTTTTTTTTTAAGGGGATGTTAGTTAGATTGTTGTTTAGGGTTTCTTTGAGGAACATTACAGAAAAGGATAATGTACCTTGATCATCTTTATTTACGGTATTATTTCTTTCTCATTCTTTCCTGCCTTCCTTTCCCAAAGTCAGGTAAGTCTATTCTTTCAAAAGATTTTTTTTTTCATTATACAGAACAAGTTAAAGCATATTCCAGGAACAGTTACAGTACCCATCATGGACAATTCATATTGTATGCCAGTAGAACGCAGATGTTACTCCCCCGAATGACTCTGAGAGCATGACCATATAAACTTGAGCATGAACTTTGGAAATGACAAGATCAAAAGTCATCTTTCTCAGACAGTTTACTAGTATGCAGTTGCTGCAAATGTCAGAAAATACCACAGTTTATACAAACAGTAAAAAAAGGCCATTTCCTACCTAGAACTCAAAGCCTTCATTAATAATAGAATTAATAGGGAAAGAAAAACACAAACCAATACCCCACAACACATACAGATTAGTTATTTCCCAGCATCTAAATAAATTGCATATTGGCAATTTTAACTCAAGAATAAGATTTTAAGCTACATTTTTTTGCCAATAAATTTATTAAATGTTCTGAAATACTTATCTGGGAAATTAGTAAGATTTTCAGCTGTAGTTATATGTTAAAAGACCAGAGAAACAACTCATTGTTTCAGTGCCATAATTTTGCATATTGCTCTAAGAACTTTTTAAAGCATCCTAGACTACTTCTCAAAGATTGCTAGAAGCTAACTTGTGGCTGGGCTTGCTGTGGGATACATCCACACTTTTTTTTCCTCATTTCATGGATTGATTAAATAAATAAAATAACTACATTAAAAATAAAAGTATTTTAAAGATCAGTTAGTTTTTTGTATGATTCATGCATCCACATGTTCTGTTGCCTAAATTACTAAAAATTTGGCTATATATCTATCTTGATAGATAAGGGGAAAAATTATAAGCATGTTCCTTTCTAAGGTCAAATGGTTTAGGTACTTCTAATGTATGTTTTTTAGTAAACAATGTATTAAAGAGCTATCAAAAAATATTTCAAAACTGTCCCATGTCACTAAATTCCCCAAATATGTGTGACACATTGTAAATTGCTTATTTAATTCTTGGCACTATTACAAAAGTCCCACATATATTCAGAAATGATAAAATGCTATTTTCACAAAGTATTGCATTGCTCACTAATAATTCTTTCTGCCCCTCCCTCTTCCTGTCCCATTTATTCCAGTTTTCTGAGGATTGATTTTTTACAGAAGACTTATTGTCCCATCAAAACAATAAAGCACTGGCTTGAGCTGACCATGCCACTGTTTTTGTTATGAGCTCCTTCAATCTTCCAATTTCTGCCCACAGTCATCACTGCACTTACTACAGCTCAGCTGTCTGTGTCTTTTGTACCACCAAGCACCACTGAACTTCTGTTACAGTCCTGGAGTTCACCTGAGACACATATACACTAACAAATTTTATAATGTGCAAAGTAAATACCAAAGTGAATATGAGAAAGGAGCATTTAAAACCTGCCAGCAACTTCACACCAATGAACTTCTTCCTTCAAAAAAAGTGTTGGTGACCTTTTCTATTTCTTTTCCATTTTTATGACGTCTCATGGAGTGTTACTCACATCAGTTGATTAGAGTACTTGCTTTATTTCCTACTCCCCCTACCACTTATGTTGGCATGACCTACACTCAATAAACCTGCAATAAAGTTTAATCTTATTTGCCCTTTACCTTCCAAATTTTCCTAAATTTAAGGTCCTTGCATCCTCTGTAACAATAATAGTATGCCAGTATTACAATAAAGTCGATCAGTGTTAAGTTTCATTGCAAAGCTAAAAATTAAATAAATCACTAGATAGCTCTTGACATTCTGGAAAACCACAAATGTGTATCCTATTTCTACAGCTTTAGAAAAGCATCTGGCATTTCACAAAATAAAAAATTCTGAGTTTGTTTTACCTGGAAATGCAGCTGTTTCAGGCTCAAAAATAGACTCTTGAGATCTCCTCCACTGCTCTTTTGAAAACATTCTGAATTCCAATGTTACTTTCTCCAAATTAGTAAGAAAAAAACTGTCTTAGTACTATAGGGTATTAAGAAAAAACTATCATATGTGATGTTTACCACTCATCTATTATTGACAATCAAAATGAACAAAAATCACTTATAAAGCAGACTGTTATTTATGCAGCTCAGTAGGTTTGCAGGGAGTTGCTGCTTACTGCTTACTTGCAAAGAGTTCTGTTTTTCTCCTTCTTTTTTTGCTTTATGGCAACCATTTTCTTGTTGTTTCCATATAGACCTCAAGTAACACCACAAGACCTGACTTCCTGCAGTGCTTATGAGTTAAGGAAACTGAAAACTGGTATGGTCTGGTTTCGTTCCCTGCTGACAACCAGCTCCTGTAGCTCTGCATGAAATGGATACAGCTGATGAAGCTATTTCTAAACCACTCTTCTCCACAGAGATAAAAAAACATTCCCCACGATTCAGCTGTGGGATTTCTTGGAGTTTGGAAAGTTTGAACAAATTCTCTGTTGCACATACCATAGTTTAGCAGAACAAATAAGTAATGAAAATACAGATACAAGTAAAGAGCTTGTGGGTTATGAAATACTTCTGCACATTCAAAAAAAAAAATGGGGACAGAGAAGAAATTAAGATTTAGGGATTTAGTGCTTTATTTAAAAAAAAATAAGAGTTTACCTCACCTCACCAAGTCACTTTCAGGTAAGATACTGATGCAATTCTGAAAAAAAATCATCAGATATATCCTTTTTACAGTAACTGCTTTTTGATTGTTGCTCAGTCCAGAAATGAAAGTGGCAGGCAAGGCAGAGAGGTAATATTTTTATGGTATCATCTTCTGCTCACAAGTTGTTTGGTGGCAGATATTTCTTTAGCGTTCCTGCTTCACAACATTTCTAATTCCAGTTAATGAGCTCCAGATGGCTCTCTGCAAGTATCAATGAGGTACCAGGACAATGAACGCTGCCTCAGTACGAACTTAAGCTTCAATTAATTGGTAGAGGATTTTCATTTATGAAGATGCAACATCTCTAATTCAAAATATTCTCCTGAATCTTTCTGGGATAGCTGCTTTTTTGTTTGTTTGTTTGTGCATTTGTTTGTGGATTTTTTGGGGTTTTTTGGTTCGGTTTGGTTTGGTTTGGTTTGGTTTTTTTGTTTTTTTGGTTTTTTTAAATGACTGTCCATAAAAGAACAATCACCAATAGGATACTGTTTTGCCACTTCCTGGAAGATCCTTTGTAAAAGATGAAAGGAGAAAGTATTTAACTGCAAACTTCTTTTTGCACAAACCAATCAACCCAGGTTTAAGGCCCTGTCTTACACTCCAGAAATCTGTCTGGAAAAGTCAGCTGACTAGATTAAGGCAAATTCAATTTCGTTTCTCAGAAACTGAGCTGTACCTCCCCAAGAAAAATAGTCTTCAGCCCTTTCTTCTGTTGCTGCAGAAGCTTTTTTTTTTTTTTAATTTTACTGTCAGTAAGGAACTGTCAGTAAGAAAACAGCCTCAATATCACTTATCTTCTGACTGTAAAAATGTTTTAGACAGGCTTGAGAAATGCTCTAAGCATTCCAAATTCATCAACCTT
This sequence comes from Alaudala cheleensis, assembly GCA_013398995.1. Classification (NCBI taxonomy): domain Eukaryota; kingdom Metazoa; phylum Chordata; class Aves; order Passeriformes; family Alaudidae; genus Alaudala; species Alaudala cheleensis. The sequence continues at coordinate 56,983 of VWYE01014869.1, forward strand.
AGCAAAAAGAAAGTCAGACCCTTTAACAGCCTGTTAATCCTGCAATTTTCAGACCACTCATAGACCTGTGCTGTCTTTACCCTTTGTGAAATCTACTGAAGAACCTACTTCACAGATGTCTAATTCTGAAACACAAAGAGTTAAAGATTTACTGTATTTAAGAAAACATGGAGGCAGAAGTTACTCTTTCACCTTTTGGACCTTAGAAAAGCAGCTCTGCAGTTTTGTGTGTCCTGTTAAGCACTATCTGTTAGGAAATGTTTTGCAGGTCAAAATTCACATAGTTAGAAATTCAAGCATGTTGTTCTTCCCCATTCAGGTAGGTATGGTAATTAAAGAGTGACTAAAGAAAAGAAGACTCATTTACCCCAGTCTTCACCCCTCACTTCAAGTATTGAACACATAGTCAAGGACTAGTTGTTATTGAAAATATGCTGTGCTAAACATTATAAAACCCTTACGTTCTACTTTTCCACTGCCTTTACCAAAATTTGTTTTCCAGAGGATAATTTTTTTAAAAGTCAGTATTTGTTGACTTCTTTGTAGGAGTCCATTCATAATGGCCATTCTAGACCTGAGGGAGTGTCTGTTGTTAAGTTTCCATAAGACCTAAATGCAGTATAAAAAGATGTAAGTGATGTTTCCTGACACACCAATATATGTTGTCTTTTCAATTACATGCAGCTTGAGAGCCTTGCAGCTCAGCCATCAGGCACCCAGAAAACCACAGTTCATATAAAGTTCATGCTTTCTAACTCCTCAAAAGCCTCAAACTACCAAAGTAAAATTAAAGCAACTCAGATATGGCCATGCTTTACTAAATAACCACATGGTACTGTCAACACGGTCCTGTCTTATTTTTTTCCATTTATGACCCCTCATTTGCCCTGGCTTTTGCATTTTGAGGCACAAGATCTTTAGGGGAGAAAAAAACATTCCTTACTTTGCCAGCTCCAGTGCCTAGCTTCCCTGGTAGGCATCCAAAGAAAATTAAAAGTAAAATAAAAAAAATCAGGATCACTATTTGTATGACCTGCAATTAAGTGTCTACTTTTTTTTTCAAATTAGACGTGGAAGATTTTCAGTGCTTTGTACAAAAGGAAAAGATGTTATTTTAGGAATGTTACTTAGTGAAGGACAATATTCCAGTGAAAGCTGGTAGTCTACAGATTTCTTTCTATGTCAAGAAAGCATTTCCATCCTGCGTAGTCTTTGCCACAAGCTGCATGTGCAAAATATCATGTTACCCTTTTATTCCAAGAATTTTAGGTCCTGCAGCACATTAGCTGAGATAGATACATGTTTTTTTCTTGGAAAAAATGCTATACTCATTGACATAAGCAAGCTAGTTCATAGTAGAAGTGACTAATGCATCCCTACCACTATTTTATTTCAGAATTTTAATAGTTAAAAAGCCCTGAAATTTGAACAAGACAAACAGCAAAATAGGATTTTTATATTTCAAACTTTTTAATTACAAATAAACCTTAGTATCTACCATGTGGCATATCCTGGTTTTCAGAAAGATTATTTGGCAAAGGCTCTAGAAGCCAAAAGAAGTCTGGTAGAGTGTCAGAAAAGAAGACAGATGGTCAAACTGCCAGGAAACCTTCCTGGACTGTGGCTTCTGGGACCTTCTGGGTCAGCTGTACCAAACAGTGAAAAAGAACTTTGTCGACTTGTTCCCATTCCACAGTTCCCTCAAATAACATCAACCTCAACAAAGGAAAGACAATTCCCATGAAGGATCTTTTTCACACATAAAACATTTTCTTTATGCTTTCTGTGAATTGGTAGATTTGCATATGTGAAATTCTTTACATGCCTGCATAGTGAGTGAATGATGAAGTTCACTTCATCCTTTGTGCTAGATAGATGACTTCTCCTTCCAAAAATCAGTCAAAATCATGCATGGCTCACAAATTTGAATTTTAGGCAAATGATTCATAGAGCTTTCTGGCAGCTTTAAGTTTTCACAAGTATTAACAACAAAATTTGAAATGAAAGTCAACCCATAAATGTAGTCTAAATCACAGAGCAATAACATGTCTTTTTGAAGGCTGTCTAGGGGAAGATGAGATTAATAGAAATCAATTGTTAATTTCTGTCAGATTTCACACATTTACCAAGAAGGAACCATATCAGCAAGACTGTATTTATGTAAAAAAATTAATTAATTTGCTTAATCAACCATGAGATGTCAGTGATCTCCCTCTATCAAATTCCTCTTACCAATGATTCCACTTTATACTCCTGATAGCATTTAGTCACATCATTACAGCATACCCATCTAAATCAATCATTTACTGAGTTAAAAAAAAAGTACAGGTATTTTGAAGTGAGTAATGTTCCTTTCCTCAAAAGAGGAATTATAAATTCTGACAATAAACTGATTTGCCTCATCTTCATGTATTGTATTTCTCATCCCTGGTGTCAATATTTTCCACATCTCTAGACAGACAAAATTATTGTTCTATACAGTTCTATAGTAAAAAGTTCTAGACTTTTTAAGTCAGTTACCACTTCACAGCAAAGCTTTGTTCCAGACCTCAGGTGAGAACAGCATAATAGTTCATGTTTTTTACTAACAAAAATTCTTGCAGCTAGCACAAAATAAATCTGCCAGGGAAAGTGATTTTACAAGTGGTGGCCCACATCACAAACCTATGTGTTCAGTATTCTATCTTTCAACAGTCTTTGAACAGAATTACATATAAATTAGATGTCCTGTCAAATCAATTAGTGCAGTCAAAATATTAATCAGAGACAGTTTCTGCCTCAAAAGCAAGTTTTCCCAAATCACATCTTTCAGGAGGAGTTTACATTTGTAAGAAATCATATGTATGGTAGGTGAATGTAACAGACTTCTTGATTAACCACAGTGCATGCTTTTTTGTCTAGTCAGGTTTGGAGAGTTTAGGGGTTACTGTCCAGGCTTCTCAGATATGTCACATCTCAATGTCTGAGTTCCACTGACCTAATTGATCTTTTAAAATTGAAAGTAAGTGTTTATTACTAAATCTCTGGATGTTTTTAAACAGTGTGAGTATTCTAATTTAATAGGACTGTGTAGCTTATTTCCAGAGATTCATTAAATCATAAATGTAATCAGTTTCATTTAGGTTTTATTTTCAAAAAAGCAGATGGATACATCTCAGCTGGTATTTCACAGACTGCCAAGGTGTGTGGGGGAAGAACACAAGTTAAAACCAAAGCAAATTCTTTGCTGGAAAAATGTTTACAATTTCCTTCATAACAGCACCTAAAACTAGGAGGTTGAGGCCATCAACACACAACTTCAGTGCTATGTGTCACCATTGCTTTAACACACAACATTTACATCACTTAAAGGTTGGAATGAAAACAAACAAAATGGTTCTATCTAGCTCTTACAAACTTATGCCATCACATGCTTTTCATGCTATATTAAAAAAATCTCCTATTTTTGGTTGCTACCAACAAGTAACCTCCTATGCAAATGAACAATTGTAAGCATAATAATGTCAGAAACTGAAACAAATGAAACAGGTAGTGCAGGAAGAAACAGTGTTCAACCATGATACAATAATTTATTATTTGCATGAAGATTAATGGATAATAGTGCACATCATAAACAGGGCATACACAGAGTAAAGAAAATTCATTTCTGGATTATAGAAAAAAAATGCAACATTTTCCCAAAAGTTGATGTAGTTAGTTAATACTTGCCTGGATAACCAATCTCATGCTATAATTACCTCTAGCTAAATTTTTTCCAATATAATTGCCTTGACAGTCAGTTTCATAATTTCTTATTTCAAAATTGAAATGGAACATAATTGGCTGACCAAGACATCATCAAAAAATATGCCATTGTTTAAAATGTTGAGTGAACCAGAAACTATGAATTAGAAAAAGACTTTTACTCTCCTAAAAATTATAAATATCAGTACTAGCCAAACACCAAATTCCTCACGTGTTAACAGTGTTTAAACAGATGATTTATGTAGTTTCAAGCTTACTAAGTAGAGCTCATTAATTAGATGTATCAAAAAGACCAATCAAAACTCTAAAATTACAAAATTTATCTTTAATACATTTATCTGAATAAAGAAATAAGGAAACACTGAAGAAAAAACATCTGTCAAAAATTAGGGATATAAAAGTGCTTATTGAAAGTTTTGTTTTGCTGGCTAATGAAACTGAGCATGATAGGAAACATTTAAGTCATCACATTTGTGGACAGGATCTTAGACATTTGAACTGCTAGTTGTCTAGGGCACCATTAAAGTCTACACAGTCAGAGCATCTGTTCCCTGACCTACATCTGCTATTTTAAGTGCAACATGAAAAAGGTCCTCCAACACACAAAAATAAAATCCAGGCATTTTTAGTGAGCAAGAAAAATTTCCAAAGGCTAACATCTGGCAAAATGACAGGGCTTTTGAGGAAAAAATTTGTATGGATTTTTTGATTGGGTTTGTTGTTCTTTTTGGGGGGTTTTGTTTGTTTTCTTCCTAAGAATTCTCCAGAAAAACAAGAAGTCTATACCAGTTATCCTATTCAGTATCATATCATGTGCAAGATTGTGAAGTGCTAGTATCTCACTACAAGAAAGTATATGCAATGATTTCTTTTTAGCAATGGAGAAAAAATCAGCATTTACTGCTCTATTTTGGAACGAAGCAGCTTTTCTCTCTTTCATTAGCAACATGCCTTTACTCAGGTTAATAGTGTTAGGAATGCTACTGGTAGAATGTTGTTCCAGTTGAGCAACTTAGCCATTCCACATCAAAATACTCAAATTGCAGCTTGAAACACCTGCTCACCTCTTGTACAGGTCTGTTGCTACCACAGAAATGTCTTTTCTTTTGGTTCTCTGGCTAACGGATATTTACAGGATTGATCTGAAGAAACATGTAATGAATCAGGAGTCCATGTACCTACAAATGGATGAGCACCTGTTTAGCAAATAAAAGATTGGATTCAGGGCTTCCCACATTTTTTCTCCCTGAAAAAATATTCTCTCTTACAACAGGTACAGTGTTGACCAGTGCAATTCACTGACAAAAGGAAACAAGGAAGAAACACATTTAGTCAGCATTTTGATTGATAAGAAATGCTAACTTAGGTAGTAGAAATCTAGTCCAGATAAGGATAATCACTGGGTTTATTTCTCCAAACTTATAAATGTTTATTGTGGCACAGAAAAGGAGGGATAAGCTTTTGTTTACATTAAGTAGTGACCTCAACTGTTACAGCATCCTGCTGTATGAAACTGAAATTCCAAAATAAAACTGATCTAACTTGTATTTATTCCATAAAAATTCATTTTTTCCTAGGCATATTGAATATATTGCATATCTCTACACAAAATTTTATCTTTTTGATCTTTTTTTGATAATTCAGTTGCTTTTTTTCTTCACTTACATGCAACTCACACATGCATTTATTTACACTTTGGGCAAACATTGTCAAGTTTCTCAGTTTATAATGGATTAGTGTGCTGAGAAACTCAGAGTACAGATGTTCATTTACTTCTTTATACAACAAAAGATATAGTGCTATAAATCAGTAATATTGGATATATTCTATATCCTGACCTACTGAAAATGAGAAGCAGTTAGGAAATTATTTTTATTTATATGTTTACTTCTACCTTTGCACAGTCATTGTAACCTACCAGCATGAGGTCAGAATTTGAATTTACTGTGCTCTTTGCCATTTCATTTATATATGTGATTTGAATTCCAGATACTTCAATAAGAACACACCAGGTCAAGACTTGTCTTATGTTATAAAACAAACAACACTGAAATGAGAATTTACCAGTTACTGCAGAATGAAGCAATAAATATTATTTGGATTAGAATAGTACCTGAATTATCCACTGAACTACTGAGAGTGCGAAAAAGTCTCATTAAAAAAATTAGTTTTCTTCAGACTGATTATTCAGTACAAAAACACCCATGTACAATTGCAGCTCATTTCTAAACCACCCAAGCATCAATACATAACACAGACAGGTAAAGAAAATATAAAACTGCATATAGATTTGTTAAAAAAACTAAGCTACTTGCACAGTTCTCTTCATAATTGCTGGACAAGTTGGTGCAAGAGCACATTTCTAAAGTCACCACTGCACCTTGCCTCCTTTTCTATCAGCAAGTAAAATTACTAAAGAATACTAAGGATCATGAATGGCTTGGATTGGAAAGGACCTTAGAGATCATCTATTTCCAATCTCCTTGTCATGGACAGGGACACCTTGCACTAGACCAGGCTGGTCAAAACTCTATCCAATCTGGCCTTGAATACTCCCAGGGATGGAACGCCCCAACTTATCTGGGCAACCTGTTTCAGTGCCTCACCATCCTCACAGTAAAGGATATTTTTTTCTTCCAATATAAACCTACTGTCTTTCAGTTTGAAACCATTCCCCTTTGACCTTTCATTACATGCCCTTATAAAAAAATCTCTCTCCATCTTTTTTGTAGGTTCCCTTCAGGTGCTGGAAGGCCACAATTAGGTCACACACAAGCCTTTTCTTTTCTGGGCTGAACAATCCCAATTCCCTCAGCTTTTTCTTAGAGGAGAGATTTTCCATTTGTCTAATCATCTTGGTGGCCTCCTCTGAACTTGCTCCAACAGGTTCTCTGCTGGGGCCGCCAGCACAGCACCATAGCTGGGGTCTCAGCAGAGCAGAGGGGCAAAAGCCCCTCCCTCCCCTGCTGGCCACGCTGCTTTGGATGCAGCCCAGTACATGTTTGATTTCTGGGCTGTGAGTGCACACTGATGGATCATGTCCAGCCTCTCATCCACCAGCACTTCCAAGTCCTTCTCATCAGGGCTGTCTTGATTTGTTCATGCCCCACCTTGGGTTGATACTGGGGTTGCTCCAACTCAGGTGCAGTCCCTTGCACTTGGTCTTGTTATAATTCATGGAATTCCCGTGGGCCCACTTCTTGGGTTTGTCCACCTCCCTCTAGATCATCAACTGAATTACTCAGCTTGCATCAACAGAATCACATCTGCAAACTTGCTGAGGCTATGCTTAATCACTTTGTCATTGCCTGTGTCATTAATGAAGATATGAAACAATATTGGTTCCAATACAGAACCCTGAGGGACAGCACTTGCCAGTGATGTCCACTGAGACTTTGAGCCATTGACCACTATTCTTTGGATGCGACCATCCAACAAATTCCATACCCACCAAACATTCAACCCATCAAATTCACCTCCATTTAAGAGAAAAGGTTATTCTGGGGGTTTGTGTCAAAGACTTTACAGATAAGTGATCTTAGTAGTCCTGATGTAGTCACCCTGTCATAGATGACCACTACGTTGCTTACCTGCCCTTGGATAAGCCATGCCAATTGTCCTGAATCACCTCCCTGTCCTCCATGTGCCTTAACATGTGTGCTAGGAGGATCTGTTGCATGATATTCACAAGCACAGAGAGGAGACTGGCAGAATGGAGGTTCCCAGGGTCCTCCTTTCTACTCTTTTTAGAGATGGGTTTAAAGTGTTTACCTTTGTCCAGTCACCTGAGATTTCACCCGGGACTTCACCAGACTGCCATCATTTTTAAAATATCATGGAGAGTAGCTTGACAGCTACATGAGCCAGTTTCCTCAGGGCTCTGGGATGCATCTCATTAAGTCACACAGACTGACCCTTACTTAGAGTGGGAGAGACTTAGCTCCTCCTGCCCCATCCTGTTGTCCATCCACACAAGAGGTGTGAGAAGAGAGGTTGCCATTGAAGACAAAGAAGTTGAGTACCTCAGCATTCTCCACATCCATTGCTGCTAGTTTGACATCATTTTTTATTAGGGCGATACTCCTCCTTTGACTTTCCTTTTCTGGTTAATATACCTGTACCTTCATGTTATTCTTTGCACTCCTTCAGTTCTAGCTTCACCTTGACCTTCCTTAGTCCATCCCTACATATCCAAACTTCATCTCTATACTCTTCCCAAGTTATTGTCCTTGTTTCCACTGTCTGTGCTTTTTCCATTTAGTTTGACTAGCAGTTTCCTACTCAGACAAACCAGGTCTTTCATTCCTTGCCCAGTTTCTTGTTCCTGGGGATTGATAGGTCTTGCATAGAAGATTCTATTAAAGATCTCCCACCTCTGTTCTGCTCTCTTGTCCCTGAGGGCCATCTTGCAGGGGATCCTGTTGACTATCTACTTGAAGATCTGGAAGTTTGCTTTCCTAAAGTTCAGGACCTAACATTACTCCATAAGGTTAATTTCCCTTAGGACTGCAAACTCCACCAATGCATGATCATTGCCACTGAAGATGCCTCCAGTTTTGAAGTCTCTTGATTAGCTTGGGAAATATTTCCTTAAAATTAAACAAGTGCAGGTAAGGAAAGTTGTTGTGATGGAATAAATACTAACATTCTAAATATAGCACAGGGATTCTAAAATCCCTGTCTTTGTCAAATGTATTTCCTCCCCAGACCTCTCATAATGATTTGTTGAAATAAGTTATACAGACAAATTGTGTGCAGCTCTCATCTCTATAAAATATTCAGCTAATACAGTACACTATTAGTGTTGAATTTCTTTATTATAAGGTGGGTACATTTTTTTTTCTTCTTGTAATCAACTCTGGAAGCAGATAATGAGGTGAATTATGTGGGCCATGTTATTATTGCCAAGCCATTTAAGTTCCAGGCAAAGGGCTTGCATTTCTCAACACCCTGAAGAAACACTCTGCAGCCCCTAGGATAGTGAAATTTAATTTGTTGTGCAAGGATGATTTTGTTCAGAATATTTCTACAACATCAAACAACAAGTTAGATACTTTTAATTGGTCTTCCTCCCAT
>VWYE01014869.1:65996-174211 GCA_013398995.1 Alaudala cheleensis
GTGATCTTAGTAGTCCTGATGTAGTCACCCTGTCATAGATGACCACTACATTGCTTACCTGCCCTTGGATAAGCCATGCCAGTTGCCCTGAATCAACTCCCTGTCCTCCATGTGCCTTAACATATGTGCTAGGAGGATCTGTTGCATGATATTCACAAGCACAGAGAGGAGACTGGCAGAATGGAGGTTCCCAGGGTCCTCCTTTCTACTCTTTTTAGAGATGGGTTTAAAGTGTTTACCTTTGTCCAGTCACCTGAGATTTCACCTGGAACTTCACCAGACAGCCATCATTTTTAAAATATCATGGAGAGTAGCTTGACAGCTACATGAGCCAGTTTCCTCAGGGCTCTGGGATGCATCTCATTAAGTCACACAGACTGACCCTTACTTAGAGTGGGAGAGACTTAGCTCCTCCTGCCCCATCCTGTTGTCCATCCACACAAGAGGTGTGAGAAGAGAGGTTGCCATTGAAGACAAAGAAGTTGAGTACCTCAGCCTTCTCCACATCCATTGCTACTAGTTTGACATCCTTTTTTATTAGGGGGATACTCCTCCTTTGACTTTCTTTTTCTGGTTAATGTACCTGTACCTTCATGTTATTCTTTGCACTCCTTCAGTTCTAGCTTCACCTTGACCTTCCTTAGTCCATCCCTACATATCCAAACTTCATCTCTATACTCTTCCCAAGTTATTGTCCTTGTTTCCACTGTCTGTGCTTTTTCCATTTAGTTTGACTAGCAGTTTCCTACTCAGACAAACCAGGTCTTTCATTCCTTGCCCAGTTTCTTGTTCCTGGGGATTGATAGGTCTTGCATAGAAGATTCTATTAAAGATCTCCCACCTCTGTTCNATTCTCCACATCCATTGCTGCTAGTTTGACATCATTTTTTATTAGGGCGATACTCCTCCTTTGACTTTCCTTTTCTGGTTAATATACCTGTACCTTCATGTTATTCTTNGGGATCCTGTTGACTACCTACTTGAAGATCTGGAAGTTTGCTTTCCTAAAGTTCAGGGACCTAACATTACTCCATATATGGTTAATTTCCCTTAGGACTGCAAACTCCACCAATGCACGATCATTGCCACTGAAGATGCCTCCAGTTTTGAAGTCTCTTGATTAGCTTGGGAAATATTTCCTTAAAATTAAACAAGTGCAGGTAAGGAAAGTTGTTGTGATGGAATAAATACTAACATTCTAAATATAGCACAGGGATTCTAAAATCCCTGTCTTTGTCAAATGTATTTCCTCCCCAGACCTCTCATAATGATTTGTTGAAATAAGTCATACAGACAAATTGTGTGCAGCGCTCATCTCTATAAAATATTCAGCTAATACAGTACACTATTAGTGTTAAATTTATTTATTATGATGTGGGTACATTTTTTTTCTTCTTGTAATCAACTCTGGAAGCAGATAATGAGGTGAATTATGTGGGCCATGTTATTATTGCCAAGCCATTTAAGTTCCAGGCAAAGGGCTTGCATTTCTCAACACCCTGAAGAAACACTCTGCAGCCCCTAGGATAGTGAAATTTAATTTGTTGTGCAAGGATGATTTTGTTCAGAATATTTCTACAACATCAAATATCAAGTTAGATACTTTTAATTGGTCTTCCTCCCATTTGTGAAATCAGACCACTTGTTGGTGGGGGCTGCTTTATGGTGGGAATGAAGAAGGTGCCTCCATTGCAAAAGTGTCACAAGTGCTGCATAAATGACAAGAAGAGGTTGTGACCTTGATTTTTCTGCCCTATGCTGTACCCAATACCAAGCTCAGAGACATTTTCCTGATGGGGCACCTCAGCTCCCTGCTGCCCATTTTGTAAGGGGTTTGTAAAATAAGGCAGTCTTACAGACTAAGACATTACTCTTGAGAAACTTAATTTCATGGAATGGATGCATGAGGAACCCACCAGGGGTGGCAACTCATCAGTCTGGTTACCTGGTCTCATGCCCATCTCACAAACATAGGAGTTTCCTCACTAGCTCACCTTTATTGGGCTGAGGCTAGAGCATGAACTAAGCTCAAACACAGAGATAACTCGTCCAAAATAGATATGACAAAAGGTCATCCTTAAACTTATCCCACCTTACCCTGGCACTAACAATGCATGTCTCCTTAGTGTCAGGCATATTTAGTCAGAAGTGTCAAACTGTCACAAGCACTCCTTAGTAAGCTCTTCCTGCCCTGCAAAGTAGCTGTGAATTCAGGCTCATATAGCAGCAGCAAACTACAGTGTATTTCTATTAGTGAAAACAAGGCATGCAAGACACTGAAATTCTTATTGCAGAAAGCCTTGCTACAGATAATTTTTTGTCCTCTAGCACAGCTGCCAATGTTGATGTATTGCCTTTTGTTTCCTTCTTATTGCATATAATTTTAAAACATACAAAACCACAAATGTTCTAACAGAAAAAAAACCCCCACTCATGTTTACCTGCAGACATTGCTTTATTTAGAAAGCAAACCTACTGAAGTAGAGGGCCAAGTCCCTGTGGAACATGTTCTGTTCTTTTTCTGAGCCAAACCTGGGTTGAATTATGTCAGAAGTTAATAAATATGCATTGCATAATACAAACCTTCCAAGAAAAGACTTGGTTTCTTTGTTACAAGTGCTGGAAACATGAATGAGACAAAGGAAGAAAACACTACAAAAGAGCTCATTGGCAACGTGCTTTTAGCTCTGCCTCAGAGGTCTGCTGATAGGATTTTGGTTATGAGTATAAACAAAACTTTTCAAAAGTGGTCAGTAACGACCCTACTTGGAATTCGCTGTCACCAAGACTCTGAGTCTTAGTTTGCTGAAATTATAAATACTGACCCCTGTATATGAGGTTAGTGGGAAACAGACTTAAATGGCAAGGAGTGGAATAAAAAGCCAAGTGCTTTAGAAATGGATACATTCATGGTCTGGAAGCACCATGAAGGCATATAGGAAGAGGCAAGCCAACAGCTTGCAGCATGTCAATGCATATCTGAAATGACCGTGAACCTGACATTTTTTGTGCAGTACGCATAAGCAGCTTATTTTCCACTAAAAGAATAATAAATTTGCTTAACTGCTGCCCAGTAAGTGCATTTGGACATTTACTATGCAAGAAAAAAGTTACTAAAAGAATCACACTTAAGCTAAAACAAGTGTAATTATCTCAATGCCTATGCACTATAACAGTGATTACCACAGAAAAGTACTTGCAAAATTGTCTCACATATCTTCATGCTCAAATACTGTGACTGAAATAAGGTCTGAGCTATACAACAACAAAATGTGCCTGCTGATTGCTGAATATGCATTACAGAGCCCTGAGCAAAATACAGTAATTATAGCAACAGACAGAGGCAGAAATCTTACAAGAGTTTGGCAAATGAGGATTCCATAAACAACTTAATTCTAGTATTCCTTTATGCTTTACTTTTTTTTCAGTCATTTTGTGTCAGGAGATTTCCAGCCACAGTGGCAGGCAAGCTAAAGGAGGAAAGCTTCAGCACGTTTTCATATCAAGTACCAGGGACAGGGCGACCCAGGAGCCAAGGGAAACACTTGCAGATAGGGCTCTCACCAACAGGACACAATCAGGTCACAGTAACAAGGTGTACTCCTAGACATGACAAAGGAACACTCCAGCCACTCCCAGGGGCTGTGCAACACAGTCCAGATAGGAATAGAAGTAGATGTGGACAAAGACAGGACTGCAGAAAAGCCACCTACTGCATACATCCAAGGTTCTGCTAGAGACAAGGCTGTAACACAGATCCAAGTGCATTCAAGAGACAAGGCTACCCTCCAAAGAGGTTCAAGGCCCAGAGAGGAGACAAAACTGGCTGCACTACATAGATTTGAAGTCTGTCTAGGAAACCAGACAGTGAGGGAGGCCTGAGTCCAAAGAAAGCTCCTATAAGGCCCAGTTATCTTGGTCTGAGCTCAAAGGGATCCATCCATGGACAGGGCAGGGGGCACATAAGGCCATTAGGGCAAGAAAGGCATCACATCTGACAGGGATTATGAGCAGAGTCAGAATCTTCAAAACCAGCTCTTTTCATGCCAGCCGAGAGTTGATGGATTCATAAATGGATAAGGTTTTCATCCAGGTTAAATGTGCAGCTCTAGTTATGGTCAGAGCAGCTTTTATACGTGCATATGAAAATTGCACTATTAGGAGAATAATATGGCACAATTGGGGTGTACTTTTTTATCAAAGGGCCAAGAGACACATCCTTTTTCCCAGGCACCTGCTGGGTCCTTTGCCTGCCTTTTTAGCACGCTGACTGGTGAAAGCACAGCAAGTGCTTTGGCTGCTCTGTAGCTGTGTGCAAGCTGGCTGGCAGCTAACAGAGTTAAAAGTCTGTTCATTTCCTCTGCTACCCCTTAGCTGAGACAGCAGCTTAATTTGTTCTCCCTTACATAGCTGATGGTTTTAACAAAGTTTGTGATAATTTGATGTCCTCGAAGCCTTTGGCACTTGGAGACAAAACAAATGGGGACTAACATGACAGCATGACTGAACAGGTCTTGTTTCCTTACAAACCAACCGAAAGCACATCAGCCATGAAGCAGGCAGCAAATATAAAAAAATTCAACCTAAAAAACTTCAGCCTGTCAATGCCTTAGAGAATTAGTATTTACAATATTAAGAAAAATATGACATGATATCTCTTCTTTCTTATCTTATCAACTCCAGTATGTTCTTAAAGTCATTGAAATGAAATAAATACATAAAACTATGAATAAAGCATTAAATCAATACATTATAATTAGATTAATATAGTTTAACTAGATAATTTCACTATATACTGTAACCCAGTAATTCAGTATTAACTACTATTAATATAGAAGTGTGCAATGAAAAGCAGTCCTTACATTCTGTTTTACATTAAGTGTATAAGAGATATGGTACTGAATAAAACTAAGAGGGTAAGTGATGCAGTGACTAATAAAAGTATTAGTGATTCCAAATGAAGAAGTATAAGACAGAAAATACTAGTTTTGTGTCCTATATTGTGCTTCCATTTTGAAGTTGATTCTCCTTGATCTTTCATGACTGCTGTACATTTTAGATTTTTTCAGATTTTCATTTACAATCGCTTTCCTTATCCACTTAGAGGAACAAAATGGTGCAAAGACCTGCTTAACTTAGGCTGATGAGAAAATAAATGCACAATTTTCAGATAGTATTAAAATATTTTTACATAACTGTGGTCAAAATTCACATCTCTAAGGACCTTACAATATTTTCTGCATGTTTAATATTGTATTGTGTTATTTACAAAAAGGTAATTACATATGAAAAATAGCAAAGCTTTCTAAAGTAGTGTTAGAAATGTGATTTACACTACAACAAACTGTAGAAATATATTTCTTGTTTCTCTGCATCCTCAACTATCCAACTGATTTCACTCTATTAATTGTTTTACATATACTATTCTTACTGTTTTAATATTTTCAAAAACCTGCGGGGAATTTATTGTGAAACACCATGTTGTCAGAAACATCAGCGAAGAATTCTCACAGAATTCACCAAAATGCACTAAAATATTCTCACAAAATAACTTCCAAAAGAGCATGCCCTTCCAAATGGCTGATGACACAATTTATTAAACCAAAGGAAAGTGTGGTTTATTTGTTGAGTGCCAGTATGGCCAGTCAGCTCAGGACATTTTATGTAATAAATGGAATGGTCAATGTAGCCCACACAAGACACTGTAGGAGCAACTATTGCACATTTCACCCAAATGGCCTTCTGAAGTCCTCTGCAGCCATTGATAGGAATAAGGCATCCACCTTGCCTCAAAAAGGTGCTGTGAGTACAGATTGCTGTTGCACAGCCCTGCACCCATACACACAAGCATGCACATGAACACAGAACTAGTCTGTCTTTTAATGGGAATATCAAACAAATAAAACAATTCTGTATAATATTATAGAGTTATTTTGGAGAGGCAATTCTACTTTTTTTCATAGAGAACAAAACTTTAAAATGGTTGGCAAAACTGTGCTGACCATGACTGCAATATCTAATCCCTATTTAAGAGGGTCAAACATTACTTGAATTTATTTTTGCATTTATACTGATAATATGTAGCTGAACAAGACTTTAGTCTCCTGAGGAGCTGAGAATCAGAGCAACAAGGTTTCTCTTCACTGCTGTTATTTTAAGAAATCCCAAGATTAGACTTGAGGTTTCATTTGGCATTCCTTTGTATTATGTTGTTAAAATTTTCCTACTCTAAAAATAGTTTCTGCCATTTAGTAGAACACATTATAATTTTTACCTCTGCTTCATCTTTATTTCCTCAATAACTAAATTCACACCTCATTTATAACTTATGCCAATACTTGGATGATTTAGGTGGTTTATTGTTCAAGACCCCTTTGTGCAAATTTTCTGAACTCAGCCCACTGATGCAATCAGGTGAGCTAGGAAAAGATATATTCACCTCCTGGATTATATTAACATAATCTCAAACTTTTGAAAACTCTAACTCCATGTAGCCACACAAGCATTTCACGGATTCAGACAGATATTTTCTCCTTAAAACTGATTTAAGCTGAGCCATTGAGAGATAAACATACAGAGCATTAACTGAACCCCTCCAGGCTGCAACAGGGAGAAGTCATAAGGGACTGTTTGTCTCAGATGACATTTAATTATAATGAGCAGAATCCAGGTCATTAGCAGAATACATCTGCATGTGTGTTTTTGAATGAAGTCTATTAGGAGGGGTAAAAAGATAAAATGAACATTCAGAATTTTGTATAATGTCACACAGAAACAAAAATCTTGAATTGATGCTTTAATTTCTCCTCTTAAAACTAGTTATTAATATAAAATATTGAGAAAGAAAATTAGCATATCATTCATAAAACTAGTTCCTTTCCCCTCGTTGTTATGAAGTTTTTACTTTTTAATGAATTGATCTTGATTTCCAACAACAGAGTCAGAAGTTCTGGAACAAAGCACAGACACCGAAGCATTTAGATCTTGTGCTTCTCCATGTTCATCCATTATGAAAAATATGAAGTGACATTGTGAGCCAGAAAAAAAAATTCTTTCACCTTCTGCCCCACCATAATTACATCCCCAGGAGCCCTGCTGAGTCACTGTGCTTCCAAATCTACGTAGGCAGAGCCTCAGACAGTGCCCCAGGGCAGGCAGCATCCTCTCCTTTGATTCCAGTCTTCTTTTCTTCCCTCTCCTTTGCATTTGTAGTTTTTTTCTACATTCCTTTCTTATACAGCTCAGGCCAAATACATTGATATAATAGTCTGTAAATCTTTGGAAAGCCCTTCCTCAATCCTTATCAGAAATCTATTGGATGGCTTACACCTCTCAGGTGCCAGCCGGAATCATTCTTTCTGTTTCAACCTAAAAGTAGAAGAAGGCACGTTCTTACAAGATATATCTGACATCACGTATCATGACAGTCAATGGCTCTTGAAGCAAAAATGCAAAAAAGTAATCAAGTTCCTATGTTCAAATAGGGAATAATTTTTATGATGTAAAAAAACAAATAAAAGCTGATCCTTCAAGGTAAGGGCCTACCAATTCTGAAGTAAATGCAGACTGTATATTAATAATTTCATCTAATAATTGTCAAAGATTAGTAGTATTAATGGAAGGTAATTGTACTGAACTATATTACTAAATACAGTTGTTGATTTCTTTTTAATAATTGATGTCTGAAAACACACTTGCAGTTTAGAGCTATGATTTTCTCACATTGCCTAGCAACCTGTTCAAATATAGAACTGCAGATGCAAAACTACTGACCTTTCTTTCATGCCTGCTTATTTTTTCAATCATACACAGCAACAGACTGAAACCAGAAAAGAGATTTCAAACACTGAACTCTTCAATACATACTAAATGTTTCAGATAACAAAATCATTAAAACACCTTTGCTTAACAGAACAGCAAACAATTTTATTTCAATAAGCCTAAAATATTACATACTGGATAGAGTCTCACCGATCTGTCAGTGCAGAGAGAATGGTTACTCACCCTACAAAATCTGCAGCTCTTAGGAAGAGTCATCCGTGCAGATTCCTTTCCCAGTGCACATGTACAGCGTGGGGGGATTCTTTTTTTGAGACCAACACTATCCACAGAATCTATTCCTGCATTTAAGTATACCTGCATTCAGCCTAAAAGGAGGATTCAACTACTTGTTTCTTTTCTTAGCAAAGACAAAGTTGGATTATTCAGCAAATGGAAAGAAGAGCACATTCAAAACATAACAGCATGTTGAAGAAAACCAGGGAAATAGCATACACACCTTCTTCCCATAGTGCCAAAATACAACTTCCTTGATTACTTGAGAGCGTGTAATGAGGAAGCATGTACAGAGATGGAGTTGAGAGAGAGAACCTATTCCTTTTCTAGCTTGGATTGGAATGCTGAACAGAAACATCTGTTATAAAACACTAAATAAGCAACATCAATGCAGAAGGAGCTAGGTTGCAATCAGCCTGGTAGTTTGGGTTAGGAGCAAATACTATTCACATTTTCAAAAACCTTATAACAATTTCTTTCATGTATTAGACAGTCTTTTCACCTCAAAATAGATTTAACAGTCCATAATAGGAGATAATACATGTGACTAGTGTTTGGTGCAAACTTAGACTCGTGTTTCTCATGACTCCTTCAGTTGTGCTTGCCAGTGATCCCTATATTTGTGATATTGGTTTCATGGCAATTTTCAGTGTGTAGAGTTTCAGAAGCAAAGATTTTTCAGAAGTCCATGGAGATTAAACCCATCATTCCACTACCCTACTGTTTTATTTTTCTCTTAGAAGACATTATAATATACTGCACAATTACAGTGCAAATTAAGTGAAGTTATGAAAATGCTTCATACTTATAATTAGCTCACAAAAAACACAATTAACTTCATAAATATCAAAGGTCATTATAGGTTTCTGTTGTCAATTCTGTTGTAAACTAGGAAAGCTCTTCAAACAGACTTGAGAGAAAAACTGACAATTTTATCATACTTCACACTATTTGTCTGAAAATGTCTTAGAAGTGCTAAATTGCTGGATCCTCCTTTTATGCCCCCTGATAAGATGACAAGTATTTTCAAGCCATACCTTTTTATAAAGGACAGTAAAAGAAGTAAACTGCTTAAAGGATAATCTGAATTTAGGTAAACAGAGTGTTGTAGCTTTCCCCTATGAAGTATACCTCTTCTGTTTTCCTACCCAGTTCAGTTTGTTTTTGAAAGTTTAAGTCAGGAAAAAATTTTCCAAGGCTTCAGAAGTATCAAGAGTGAAATAATTAAGCACCATTAGAGTGTGTATTCCTGCAATCTGAATAGGGTAAAAGAACAAGGAAAAAAAAAGTAATTATTTATGTCATTTTATTATCTTATGCTTGTAAAATCATAAAACTCCAGCCTAGATACAAAATAGGTTTCTTACAAAAAAAAATTATTTTAATAATATTTGCACTATCTAGAAAGGAACAAGATTTTCTACAGCAAGCATGAAAACCAAAAACTCAAAAAAACTCCTGAAAACAGGAAAAAAACCCAAATTTATTGTATTTTAAAAATACAATTCCTCAAGATAGAGAAATAAAAAAAAAAAGTAGTTTGCTTTCTATTTTGATAAAGATCCATCCATTAAAGTTCCATGTAAAGTTCCATGTTATCATGCTTTTTGGTTGTTTTCTTACACAATGCATGATTTAAATAAAGTAGAAATATTTACATAATTTGGGACATTCTAAGAGTCACTGATTCCTTAGGACACATTGTGACCCTATCTGTGAAATATTACCTATCTCAGGTCATTGCTTCCTCTTAGTTTCATATTTTAGATGTTATTTCAAGCCATGCTAAACAGTGTCATCATCTCTACAATCTGAAACAGTAGAGTTTAGTCTTCCCCATTTATCTTCTTTTTAGTTAACTGGAGATTTTCAACACCTCAGAAAGTCAAGGCATTTGTATCTAAAGACACTATTAAAGGAAATAATAAAAGAATGAAAATGAGTAGGAGGAGAGAGAAAAAGAATTCTAATTTTGCTGATGCTTCTTTCTTTTAAATTAATCACTTTAAAACATTTTGACAACCATGTATAAGGAGTTCTATTCTTTTGTAGAAAAAACTTTATTAAAATACTCCATTTTTCTTTTGTGCATACAATTCCAAGCTTGTTAGCTATGTACAGGTAATTATAATTAATTAAATAAAGTTAATAATTGACTTCTTAAATTAAAGATGTTTGAGTTTCTGAAGATTGGATCTTGGTTTTGACAATAACTTCTTTAAAGCACAAATAAATCCAGAGTTTTTGAGCAAGTTAGCTTCAGCCTTCACATGCTCATTCACACATGAAGAGTACAATGTAGTGGCATATGACACAAGCATTACCATGCGATGTAAAAGCAGGTTTGTCAATATAGCTTGCAGAAATAAGCAGTTACCACACCATTTTGTGAAAATGTCAGTTTCTTGCTGTTTGAATGACTTACTTAAAAATTTCTAAAATCAGTCACAAGAAGATTGTTCAAGTGGATACATAGAAAGCAAAGCAGTTGTCTGATATAAATCAATGACAATCTCATCAAAATTTAAAATGTATCTTTCCAATGCTATTTCATAAACAAATTTTTAAATCATACTGAATAATCTTCAAAATTTATCTGTCTTAAAAGCACGGTTATTGAAAATATGCAACTGAAGATTTGCACAAGGTTTTATATACAATCTATGCAACCATCACAAAGATTTGCATGTCTTTATAGGATTTTTCTGAAGAGAGATCAGCAATTTAGAAAATTTCCTATTTCTGAACTATATGTTGGCTTTTTTACCCAACATAAGGCCTTCAGAAATTTCTCCTTGAAAAATGCGTATCCAGCTAAATGGATCTATCTGTATCTATCCAATTAGGATACAGAAGGATACAGAAAGGGTACAGAAGGCAACAAACTTGCTTAGCTTGAATTTAAAGAGCAAGGTGTACAGTCTAATACTGCACTGCAAGAGGAAAACACATGTACTGAGTGGTAGATCTAAATCATGCTTTATGGGTCTACCAAGAGCAGAATACCCACCCTTAATCCATCCCAATGTGCTGAAACAATGGCTGATATTACTTCATAGGGCAGCAAACACTTCCCTTGTAACCTCTGCAAAGCCGAGGAAAATTTGACAGTTTCAAAAGGCTGGGAAAGAGATGACATCATGGGTAATGGTAGCATTTCTTTTAAATGTTGTTTCTTTCTTACCTCTGCTGACATTATGGGATTTTTAAAAAGTGGAGAAAGTGAATATTAATTATCACTAAGAAAGTTTTCATTGATCGCCTTTTTGCTGTTAACATTTCATGAAAGCTGCCAGGAAGATTAAAAACCTCAGTTTGTTGCATTTAGGAAAAATCCTTTATCAGCAGAAGACGCTCATCAGCTGGCCACAAAATACTCTGGAAAAAGAGATAAAAGCATTTTATATTTCATCTGCCATGAAAGTTCTTGGACAAATTATATTATGGAAGTCTTGGCCAATATATGTCAAAACACCTCATTGCACTCTTTTTTTAGTCACGGCTATAACGGAGTATCACGTCTGTTACATCTTTTTCAAGAATCCCTGCATTTGGATAAACAAAATAGTAACAACACTGCCAGTTACCTGCCTTTCAGCAATCATATGCTTGCTTTTCATGGTTAGGGACGCAGAGTAACATCTAAAGACAGAAAAGTTGGGTCATATTTCTTTTTTTTTTAAGTCATAAACAAAATTCAATATCCTTTGTGTCAAGACAACTAGCTTTAGCCTCAGCCTCTCCAGCTGACTGCTGCTGCTCCATGCTGCTACACACTCAAGTTACATCACTTTATGCACAGCAAGCAATAGAAAAAGGAAACCATGAAACATTGGACTAAACTTAAATGAATTGAACAGCCACCCCATTTGTAATGTGATCTGCAATTTAAGTTCCTTTTACTTTGGAAAAATATATAAACACTACAAACTTTTAAAGAAATTCTGTTCTTCCTGGATAGCCACTTAATTCATGTCATTAAAACTTTTCAGGAACATTTGTTAGGAAGTGATAAAAAATGTTAAAGATATCCTAGCTTAAAAGTACTGAAGTACTGGTTTTACAAAAGTTAGATTTCGTTAAGATTTTCCACCTTTATGAAATGCTAAGGGATTTCATTACAGATTATGAAATCCAAGCAGTTACCTAGTTTTTTTCTTACCACACTAGTTTGTCTAAATAACTAACCAGATTTCTTATTTCTTGTTTAAATTATGTTTGAAGGCTTATTCTTTGCTCTAAAAAGAGTTTTTAAAACTAAAATATTTAAAGTAATATTTTATTATAATTTATATATCATAATAAGATAATTATCATAATCAAAATCTGTAAAGCTGCAATGTTTTTTTTATTTTTTGTGTGTATTCTTCACTGTAACCTTACAATAGACAAATAGTTACATGATATATAGCATTTTTCAGCAGAATAAGGATCTTTAAAAAGGAATCATATTTTCATAATAGCTTGCCGGAAAATTTTATTTCTTCTGTCAATACTTTTACTCTGGGTAGACCCATCTGGCTTCTGGGAAAAAAAATTAGTTAGCTCTACTATTAAAATTAAAATAATACTGCACACATACTGCCTCATTTCCTCTCCTGGGAAGCATATATGTAAAAGATATTAGTCACATTTTAATGCATTATTGAAAGTCTCAAGTATTTTACCAATAAAGACAATGGAATTCATGAGACACCACACAGTAATGAGCAGTGCTTTATTCTGGCTGTTGAAGTAGATTAGAGTCCAAACCCAGTATGTACATCTCAATTATTAAAAATAGTTTCAGGTCTGCATCTCCAGACATGTCCATATCAAATTTATAATGACATATAATATAAAAATATTGCTCAGTTGCTTCAAATTTCCTGGGCACATCATTGCTTTTGTGTTCCTGAAGAATATATTTCTTTAAATACCCCCAATGAACAATTCCCAAGGTTCTGCTGCAGACTTGACAGAGATGTTTTGTGTAGCACAAGGTTAGAACTGCTTCCTGGTAAGCCAAATTAAGAAATAACTGAATTGAACAGAAATCTGTTCCTAATCTTCCCACAATGCCCACTTGCCCCACATTATCTGAGATGGAAGATAAGAAAATCTTTACAACTCACACACCTTGAACATTAAAAAAAAGTCATCTATTCCCCCTACAATAATATTTTACTTTCTTCCTCCTACTTTATCTTCATCCACAATTAACCAGAAAGACTTTTCTGTTGTCTTAAAGTCAGCACTAAATAACAGCATTTTATTATGCTTCACAGAAGAACAGTTTGTCTGTTGTATTCACTTTCATTTTAGGTATGCTTACAAATAGCTTTTTGAAACTTTAGTACTTCCTAAGTATGGGAAATTTCACTTGAAGGCACCTGAACTCTAAATTTATAAATGTCAGAATTTTCAGTTAAAATCTAAAACATGGGCTAAATATAAGAGATACCCACCTACACCAATATACTGAATAGTGAAATACACTGCTTTTCCTAGATCTATTTAAGTAAGAGAGGTCAAAGTGTTCTCCTTAACTTTTAATAAGTATTTCTATGGAAACCTTGAGACTACTTCTTTTGACCTAAGGCATGTGTCGAGAAAGATATGTTTTGCAATGTGAAGGACAGAAGAAATGTAGGAAAAGTCACAACATTTTTGGTTGAAAAACTAAAACAATACAAGAACAAACTGAAATTAAAACAAACAAATGTAGAGATCTGGGAATATTTTTCCCCTTTTCATGCCAAGCTCAAATCCTGCTTATGCTACTCTGGAAGGAGCATGTAACAATACATAAAGTGCTAGTGACACAAATAGGGCACAAGCAGTGATTATATACTTAATCTAGATGAAGAGATAGGCAGAATTTGAGTCATATGTCAAATACTTCTACAGTGGATAATGCAAAGAATTTGCCCTAAAAATAAAAGAAACTTCAACGCACTTTATGTATTTCCGTGCTTACATATTTAAGTCTAAAGGAAGACAATAATGATCTAACTTCACTCTCAGGTTTCACATAACAAGCAATCTCCTTTTAGATACTTTGATTTGAAGGGTTCATTTTAATGTTTCACTCCAGATACCTCACAGGTCAGAAGATTTAACTTGTAGTGTACATCCCAATAATCTGCAAACCACCTAAAGATATGAAACGGAAGTCAAAAGATTGCAAGAACAAAAAAGAAATGTTGCAGAAAAACAACAGGGAAATAAACAATAATATCAATAAATAGGACCTTTGAACATTTTGGAAATGGTACAGAAAAATTTTTGAAGGAAAACAAATAGAATTAAGACACAAAACTTTTAACACCAACTGAAACTCTTCCCTCCAGTAATGAAAAAAAATTCTCTTTCAATTGCAGAGGATAAAAACTTGGTAAGAAATACCTCAAGACTTTTATACCTCTTCAAATGGGATCTTAAAGTTATTAACAAAGCCTGCAAAGCTATGGCTGCATTAGCATAGCATGAATAGAAACAGGTAGGAGCTGTCTCATGAAAATTCCTGCCAGTTGCTTTTGGCTTGTTCCACCAAAGAAGGCTATTTCAAAAACGCAAGTAGGTCTTTTCAAACAAGGAAAGCAGTAGGGAAAAAAAGGCTTTTATGCATAATCTGCCATGGCTTCATACCATTTTTTCCCTCCTTTTTAGGTAACTGATCTCTTTAACAGAAGTTTAGATTCGTTGTTGAAAGACGTATCTTTCCATAATTGTTCTAGACCTCATTAAAGACTAATTAATGAGATAATTGAGGGTATTGAGATAAAAACTAAGATAAAGTGTTTTTAAAAAGTTATATAGCACTACTTTCCAATGAGCTGTGCACAAATTCCTAATTTACTTCTATTTGTCCTCAGCTCTCGTCAATCACAAAAACAGTTTCTGATATTGTATTTTGTATTATTATATTGATTATTATGATCTTTTCATCATCCTATCCACACTTCTTAGAGTACAAAGGCCATTAAAAAAAATCAAAAATGTCCAGATAGTCCAGTGTTCTTTATTCATCACACAGAAAAAGCCAAAATGGGAACAGAAGTATAAAATTCTTCTTACTTCATAAAAATTTAAAATTACTAATAATTGTATTTTTTGAGTTTAGACCAACTTAATCATGCCAACAGAAGAAAACTGATCTATAGCTTTTTTAAGTGACTGCATTTTAATTCATGTTATTATACTACTATTAAACAATGTATTTTTGGAACATAATTTATCTGGTTTTGAGATCACAGTAATTAAATTTACTTTTTCATTTCTTTGTGAGTTATCATATTGCAGTATATACTTAATTTCTAGCTGCTGTGCAGGTATTGTCACAAACTCTAAATACATTTTTCCAAAAGTAACCTCAGCTGTGACAATTGTTTTCAGCGCACTCATTGGAAACGTTCAAACTGTAATTTTGAAGGATATTTCATATGCCCCCATTCAGGATGAAAGCTTAGGGTTTTGGGAATTTTTTTGGGGGTGGGGGAATTTTGGGGGTTTATTTGTTCTTTCTGACTCTATGACTCCCATATATGAGCCACAAGACGTCAAATGTTTTATAACATCAATGTTTATTTTCAGATCTCACCAGGTGTGGTGCAAAGCTTAAGGATACAGAAAACTAGCAGCACAATGATGACTGCACATCAAAACCAGGAAAAAAATACCTCCCATCCCATCATTTATTAATGTTAATATCTTAATTTAACATTAGATTACTTATAAAACTATGTGAATTTTTTTTCATGTTTCAAATTTTAATCTTGTTTTTAAAGAGAAAATAAAAAAAAATCACTTTTTTTTTACCTTGCAGATCCCTAAGACAGATTTATAATCATTCCCTTCAGCTAAAAATACCATTTAACTTGCTCTTATGCAATTTCTGCCCTTAGGTCAAAAGTTGATGTGAATTACAAGCCATCTCCGTTATGTTTATACTCTTGAAATGCACACATACTATTCTTTTGCTTTCTGTACACAAACTTTCTGTGGGTTTTCAACAGCAAATGTCTCACACACTGCTTCCTCTTCAGAATTCAACTCAAAACCTTCAAGACCCTTCAATAAAGAGTTTATGACCAATAACAAATGTCATGTAAAGCCAGATGTCTGTGTTTGTAACACATAAACACAAATCAAGTATAATAAAAAGCATTTAATATATGTCATTTAATAAATAAAAATGCTGTAAGAATACTTAAAGGCTGGATAATGCAAGTTTGTTCATATTATCACCTTCTGCTTCCACTGTGTATTAGCTTTTCATAATTTCTCTAGGTATCACATGGCATAGATGTGACTTCCTGACACAAGATTATGGCTTTCACAGCAATGCAATCAGAAATCCCTATTACAAAATGTGAAACCTAGTTTCTTAATCAAGTTCCATAAATCCTGGTAAATTATTTCAATCCCACTTTACTTTTTTAACTGTTTTGTTACTTTTCTTGGAGAATCTCCAAAGAAAGGAACTGGGTTATAACAGCTCCTATTACAATGGAGACCTTTGGTTTCTGCTGGATTCTCAAGGTACCAATGAAGATTTCAGAAAATGATCAAATTTGGCACAGTAGATTGATCGGCAGAATTTCCACCAACATGATTTTGGACTTTAAAAATATTCAACTGTCTGTGTAGGTCCCTTGGAAATCTCACCTAGCCATTACAAAGCTCTGTATTCTACAATCCATGATTCTTCTTCCCTCTATCTGTACATTCCATCAGCACACAAAATGTTTTCATACCCTGACACCACCAGATCTGTTCTCCCCATGACGGTGTATAAGGAAGACACAGAAACAAAGGCCAAATTTCTCTCTATATATGAGCTTTCACAAAAATAGATGACCTGAAAGGCAGACTTTGCACATATACCATGAAGATTGTGAAAAATGAACAGAAAAAGAGAAGGTCAGAAAGAGAGCTGGAATCATCCATTGATTTCTACAGATTCATTTCTTATCTATTTATTTTGATAGAATTCCTTGTGATTACAATCAGTGCAAACACTTTCTAAAATGCAGAAAGGATTCCACTAGCTCCATTCTTGTTCCCTCACCTCTTTCAGTTCATCAAGAACCATCAGACCTCCCAGAATCAACAAAAAATACTTGCTCTGGAATTAGGAATTAAGGTTTCTTTCCTACACTTCCTACAATGATACAGATGCCTTAAGTTTTAGCTTTCATGTTTTTCAAATTCTGTGCAGCCTAGGGATGTAGTTCTGAGCCTCATATTAAGTGCCAGTAAGCTCTCTTCACAGAGTGGGTAGACAAAACGAATCCTTTTCCTGCTGAAGACCAAGGACAACAAGTTTCAGGCCCCAAAGGTCAATGGTGGACTGAAGAGAGAAACAAGAAGGATGGGACTTCACAACCTGAAGCTGTAATTGGACAATTAAACCCCAATATGCAAATGGACCAAGACTTATAAAAGTGTAAGGTCTCGTGACCGCTTGTCCATTTTGTGACCATTTCAAGTCCACCTTGGGTATAACCCTGGTCAGGCTCTTGTCCTGCCTACGGTATATCCTAGAAGCCCTTCAATAAATATCCACTTTATTCTCTGCCTCTGTCCACTCTCTGTTCCAGGTCAGCCTTCCCAAAGCATCAAAACAAATCAAACCATGACAAGCTATGTAGTTTTGCAGGAGTTTTCGCAGGCTATTTTAGCTCCCTAAAGCTGAAAGCAGTAAGTTCCTTGAGAGGGTGACTTGAAGGACAGTGAGCCAGTTACAGCAGGAAAAATATGCATTCAAAAGACCTGGGGCACAAGCATTCTGGAATGGGGTTACAACCTTCACACCAAACCACACGCTGAATTACTCGCTTGCAGTTTAACTGGATGCAACTCTGTTAGTAGCACATCAATGACAAACTGACTCAGCTGAAAGAAGGATTGGAGTTTAACACCTTTCTCCACCTTAGAAGGATTACGTACTGAGTGCCTAGAGATCTAATATCTTCTTTCTGATTCAGAAAATAAAAATACTTTTGTTGTCTTTATCATCCGCTATCTGTAAATATTAAAGGTAAAGCTGACACATAGTCATTACTAAGTCAAACTTCAGAGTGCACAGGCCTTCAAGAAATATGCAAAGAACTTCACTATTTTGCAGTACTTTAATTAAGCTATTATCTTACACTAGATTTTAAAAGTGAAGTTCGGGAATTAACATGCAGATTTAAAATTCAATGCAAATGAGTCAAAAGAACCATTTAGAACCTTCAAAGTTTTGAACTGTACAGTAGAAATTTATCTAGAAGTCTTTTTGCTCTGGTCTGCTTTTGCCCTGATGTTCACAGAATAGAAAAAATATTAGAGGAAATGAGAATAAAAGTGTTCTCTATTACATTGACACCACACAAGCTAAAAAGAATAAACAGAATAATATTAATAACATAAAGAAATCTCATTAAGGATTTCTTTTTACATTTGAATCATAGTTACAGCTTTGTGGGAAATACAGACATTAAGGTTTCATGAAAGCTAAAAAGGAGATTGATTGCAGCCTATATATTTTGTTTTAAGCTTTTTGTCAACATTTGCCAGTTATAATACACTGAGATTTGTATTACATAATAGTATATGCTTTGTTCCAATTGTTGAAACAGAATGAATTTACTACGTTGTTATTATTTCACATTCAGCAGTGTTTTAGAATGGAATTAATAAGCTTATATCCTAATTCATCAAAAATGGGAAATGGAGGGAGAGAAGAGGAAGGCAGCAGAGACAAGGAAAACAAAACAGTTCTGTGGTTTGAGCCTGAAGGCTTACATGCCTCATCACTCAAGGGAGTTTTCTTGAGTGAGCAGCCAAAAAATTGCTTCCCTCTACATTGTGCAGTTCTGACGCAGGGATCTGAAGACACCATGCCTGAGTAGCACAGATATCAGCCTTTTCTGCCATCTGCCCCACAGTGGGAATACCAGATGAAATCAGACCAGTTTGCTATTGAGCATAGTGAAAGGCAGCTCCCTACAGCTGATTAACTGTGGAAAGATCTTTGAAGTTGTGTATTAGCCATTAAGCAGAAACGCAAATATACTGCATTTCTAAAGCCAGAAAAAAATTAAGAAATACAGTGAAAGTGACTCCACAAAGAAGTAATATTTTTTCCTCTCATCAGTCGATGAAAATTAGTTAAAAATGAGAGTGATTACAGGAGACTTAAAAATAATCTTGAGAGTAATTTGTTTTTAATAAAAAAATATACTCAATTCACAATGATACTTCTTTTCTTTGATAGAAAATAACTGTTCTCCACCAAATCCAGAGATTTGAGTGCTCCTAAGCCCCAGGCCATTTGCTGATTCAAGCTCTAGCTGATGAAAATCAGTAGAGTTAATCTAGTTTGAATCTTCAGAATAGCAGAGCAAACCTTTTCAAACACAGATGAGGCAGCTAGAAAATTAATATCAAACATAATTCTGGAGATTCTTGCAAACCAGGTGGAATTGGTTGGCATCAACCAGTATAGTTTGTGACCAATTTCTACCAATTATGAAAACAGTCAGCATTTACAATTTAGTAGTTGAGGTCCTTGTGTCTCTGGCCTCTAGCACTTTATGCAAGACCAATATGGATAATGAAAGTGAATATTTAAAATCCTGAATGTCTCAAAAGTCATAGATTTATGAGATGTAATAGGGAATGCTTTTAATGGGAAATAGGAATGCAGTTAAGATTTTAAATTTCCAGTATGAAATGTCTGTGTTCTAATCTAAAGCTAAAAGCCTGAACACTAAAAATAACATTTCCAGCAGCAACATCTGAGATGGAAAGAAAGAGTGAGATGAACTCCTCATAGTGGTCTAAAACTGACACATTTAACTAATAAACTCCTGAGCTAGACTTCTTCAGGACTAGAAAGACTCAAAATCCACAGCTTACCACTTGCAAAGCTGCAAGTATATTCACAGAAATTAATATGACTGAAGGTTGTTCTGAACTTCTTTTGTATACACTCATATTTCTTACAGAAGTTACTTGCAATTTATATTAGCTTTCCAGCAAATGTTGGAAATTTCTTAACCAGAAACTGTAAGAGAGCACAAGTAGAGAAAAAATCCTTTCATTTCTTGAAAAATGGGTAAAATTTCATTAAGAGACTCAAGTGATTCAGCCCAAAACTATGTTGTAAATATCTTCCAATTTCTGCTTCGTGTTTAAAACAACGCACAGACATTTTCATTAAAGATCAAGATTTTTTAATCAATAATCCCAATATTCAGTAATATTCAGCCTGACAAAAAAAAAAAAAATCTGCTGTTTAAAAAGTCTAAAGCTTTGAAGAATAAAGCTTTTAGGCAACCCTAAGGTTGATTTCAACTATGGGAAAGCAAATGACAGGAGCTTCCTGGAAAGAAAAATAATCCACATTAATTCTAAACTTGACTTTGAGAAGAACTCTGATTAGCTGGAAACTAAATTAAAATGTAGAATTCATTATTCCTCCCAGGGAAGAGGATATACTTGTTCCCGATGAAGATGGGACAGTCTGAATAATTTCCATTGCCCTTTGTGATAGACTCTTAGAATCACAGGTCATTTAATCCACCTCCCCCAGTCGTGGGTGAGTAAATCAGCTTCCACTAGATCAGGTTGCTCAAAGGCTCATCCATTCTGGCCTTGAACACTTCCAGGGAAGAAGAATCCAAATGTCTCTGGGCAGCTGTTCCAGTGTCTCACCACTTTCATAATATAGAATCTCTTACCTACATCTAATCCAGATCTACAGAGTGTAAAAGTGTTGCTCTTTGTCCCACCATTACTGGTCCTGGTGAAAATCCTTTGGATTTTCAAGCCCATTATAAATACTGAGAGGTCATAAAGTAAGGTCTCCCCAGAGCCTTCTTTTCTCCAGACTGAATAATCACAACTCTCAGATTTTCATCATAAGGAAGGTGTTCCAGCCCTCAAAATATTTTTTGTGGCCCACCTCTGGACCCAATTAAATGGGTCAGTATTTTTCCTGTGTTGGAGGCCCCAAAACTGGACTTAATACTCCAGGTGAGGTCTCCCAATGGAAGAGGGGCAGAATAAACTCCCTTGACCTACTGCTGGTCACTCCTCCTTTCATGTAGCACAAGATATGATTAGCTTTCTAGGCTGTGAGCCCACACTGATGGGTCATACTTGGGGTTTCATCCAGTAGCACCCCTGAATCCTCTGCAAAGCTGCTCTAAATTCAGTCTTCAATGACACTGGTAATAAGTACAGGGGATTGCCTCAAATCAAATGCAGGACCTTGCACTCAGTCTTGTTGAACTTCATGAGGTTCCACATGAGGCCACTTCTCAAGGTCCTTCTGGATAGCATCCCATCCCTCAGATATATCAGCTGTACCACTCAGCTGTTTGCAAACCTGGGGAGGGTGCACTCAGTCCCACTATGTCACAAATAAAGATGTTGAAGAGTACCAGTACAGACACCTGAGGGACACCACTTGTATATGGGAATTTAGGGGAATATACTGAATGTGTATAAAAAAAGCCTATGCTTCTCCTGACAGTGCTTATATACTCAGGGACACATTTCCCATTTGACAACAATTCTACATTTACCTAGTTTCAAGTATAACCCAGGTATTTCAGCTCAGAAAAATTGAATGAGTTAAAGCTTTACTTATGCTGTAAATGCTTGGAGTCATAACATTGTTTTTTATTATTGTTCTCAGACAGGAAAAATCCACAGACACACTTGCTTTCCTTGTAACTTCTGCAAGGCTTCAAATGGAGCTTGTAATATTCACTGAGACATTCCAAGAGCTCCCTGAAGTTCAAGCTTTCACATCTAATAACTCCAAAAGTTATAAAACCATTTGTAGTAAAGTTGTCTTGTTCTCCTGCTTTAATCAATTAACATCTCTTCTGTCATATGCATTTTTGTGGAGAATCATGGGGACATGGTCAGTTTCTACTTTGACCAGACAACTCCCTGCACAAAACGGTGCCAGGGACCACCACTTAAATGGTTCACAAATTACATCTGGGACACATTAATCCTGGAAAGCAAATATACTATCTCCACAAATTTTTCCCTCTGATATATTTTAATATCTAGTCAAAACAATTAATCAGGAACAAAGCTAAATCTACCCTCCTCCCAACAAGTATACAGAAATGTAAAAGTCCACTTGATAATGTTAATGTATTTTCTCTGCAATCGACTTTTATCTAAAACCAAATTTATTTCAAAAACTGAAGCAGAAACAGAATTTTTCTCCTTTCTATGAAAAGACAGCTGAATCCAGTGATTCTAATTACACCTACAAATACTTTTATCTACACAATATGATGCCAGTAATAGCTGCCTTTAACTCAAGGGCAAAAATGCTGACACAAAAACATCTGTTTTCCCAGTAAAGGCTGGGTTGGGGAACAAAAATTAGGTGTTTAACACAGGATTTCTATCACTTTTATGTCTTCATTAGTATATAGAAAATATAAACTAGTGATGCTTTTGGTTTTGAATTTTAAAGTCAACACTTTTGTTGGTTCATAAGCAAGTAAGCTACTTGCTCTTAGATGTTGAAAAATAGATGTCATAGTATGCAGGCTTCTACAGCTCTAGTAGGAAACCAGGACGATGATGATAGGAAATTTTCTTTGGCAGTCAAGGTAATGAGATTTACAGATAAACTAACAGTAAAAGCTATTGCAGAAAAAGAGCAAAGAGAAAAAATGACAGAGCAGACAGAAAATGAGATATTCTCTATAGGGCTCAGGCTATGAACTGTGATTTAGAAATCTCTGAAATCTGTATCAGAGATATGTATTTCCAAAATCAAAACCTCATAGTATTTCATGTGGGTCTCCTTCATCTAAAGAACCTCCAGTTCACATTTTTAAACTACAAAGGAGAAAAATTATAGCCAATTAGCAGAGATACAGAAAGTGTAACATCAAAACATCTGTGTATTGCTCTAGCAGATCAGAAGCTGGATGTGTTTGTGTCTTCAAATGCTATCTGGTTCTCCTTTCCAAATCAATTCATTTAACAAATATATTTTCCCTTTCACTACACACCTTGCCAAGGTATTTTGAAGCATTTTATACAGTTTGTGTAAAAGGCTTACTTCCACCATCCAAATGAGCCAGCAATTTTAAGTGTAATAATCTCTAACAGACTGAAATCCTCAGAACAGGGAATAGTTGTTATTTTACAGACTGTTGCTTTGGTCATCTTAGGGTTTAGCTTCTTTCTTGGTTTTGCTTTCCCTTTTAGTCTCACAAAAACATTTGTAAAAGACCAATTTTCCTGATCACTAGAAGTTCATTTGAAGTCTTCCCCAAGACATCTGTACCCTTCCTAGGAGAGGTTTAAAGAATACACAGTCTTAGTTTATGTATTTCTGATCTTTAAAAATCTGAACCACACTTTATGTAGATATACAACAACAATCAAACATCACTGAACCAAGCTATAGTTTTTGTTTTTCTAAAATATTTAAAAATGCACATATCTTCTTCTGCAAGTGTTCTGCCTATCAAACACAGCAGATCAAGTCAATTCCCCAAAAAATTTATTTTTTTAATAACAAAAGCATGTAAAATCCTGTTACACTTCTCACTAGGCTTTTAACAATTAAGTTGTAGGCAAATGACTTGTAAAGCTTTTGTTGTACAACAAGTAGAATAAAAGTCACTTTTAAGCAAAACATGAATTGTTCTAAGAGTCAAAACTCTATAGAAACCAAGAAAATCTCAAAAGTTCAGTTGAGGTTATGGGAATATGCAGACCTGTGAAATGCATGATAGGCTTCTGCATAGACTGCAACTTGCTTTGCAAAGCAGCTTTTAATTTCCTCGAAATTGGCCTCGGGCACTCGGATCCATTCCTCTTTAAAACTGCTGTTGCAATGCAATTTCAGTTCCCATTCTCCCTCAGAGACTATATGGAATAACCCACAACAAATTTTCAGCAGCTAGCATGCACACAGCCTTTTGCATGCGTGTGTACACAGATATACACAGTGGCTCTGCTAAACAAAAACAACAAAAAGGTAACAATTATATATATCACACTTGAATTCAGTCCATGATGTAAGTTATAGAAGCAGTATCAAGTCTGTGAAAAATTTTCAGTAATTTTTGCCATGAATTAAAAGGTGTTTTACGTGTTTGTTCACTATTCTGGGAAGAGGGAGAAGAAATAAAAGAGGGAGACATATGGCACCAAGAGATCCTGCCTCTCGTAGTAATATTTCCATTTTTTCTTAACTATTTTGTACATACAGAAAGCAGAGAAAGCCATTTAATTTGAGAGGCCAAGGTAAAAGTTTTCTTCAATTCTCAATTGCAAAACCTTTGAGTGTTAAACATATTCACAAACAAAGTATATAATGGCTATCTAGCAAGGTCATATAATTCTGTAGCCAGAATAACAATTAGCCTTGCAGAATAGTTCGAGGCCTGTAAACAAAGGAAAATACGGGTTTTATTTTAAAGTGTCCATACATGACATAAATGACAGCTAGCTACAATGACATTATGAACCTGATCACGATAGGCTGGAACTGTCATATTAATCAGTGTAATAAGATATATTAGGACATGCTTACATTAGCATCTGAATTTTTAAAAAAAAAAAAAAACCTAAATTTTATTATCTCCTTTTAGTATACTTTATATCATGTTGCAGGGTATTTGGGAAGTGCTTGAACTATGCTGTCCTATCCCAGCGAGTAGCAATCATGTAAACATAAAGTCTTGGTTTTGTGAAAAAAAAAATATATATATTTTGCTGTGAATACTTCTAAATGAGCCTTTGCAGAAATTAATCAGTACCTCATAATATTCCTGTTCCTAGGGCTTTGGTAGTGTATTTAGCCAGTTATCATACCTTCAACTATACCTAGAAAGAGGCCCATAGTACAAAGAGTAGCTGCTATTACTTTTCAGGGCCAAAAAAAATCATGTGCTAATATCTCTCTCTCTGTCCCAAAAACATGTTTTCTTGATTTGATGTTAATGGAGCAGTCACTTCAGAGGTAATTACAGTGTACTGAAATTGCCTAATTTGTACTCTTGCAGTACAGACAAAAAAAGACAAACTTTCTATAAAGAAGCTTTAACATGGCAGCACAAAGACATACTTTCTCTACCATTAAGCCAGAAATGCAATGTAAAAGGTTGCTACTGTAAAAAATGAAAAAACAATTTTTCTCACTATTCCTTTGTGGTTTTATGTCCTCTGTGTGGACTAAGGATTAGATTTGCGCCTCTGTGAGGATTAAGGATTTGAAAGCACATAACACATAATCCAATCTAAAACATGTCCAGAGTTCTAACAACCTCTTTCTTACCTCTTCCTGATTTTGCAGGTATTTGTTGTCATTTGTTGTCATTGACAGTGTCATTGACACTGTACCTATCATTAGATAGTATCATCAGAAGAAGGGTTTGTTTAATACTCTGCTAAATAATCATAGTTATCAGTAATTCCCTTTCTTTATTTTAGACCTTTTATTTAAATAAAATAAATTTTCTTCTATTGTCTTTATTATTGGAACCGTGTAATTTATTCCAACATGATTTAAGTAGTAAAAACAGGTTCTGAAAAGACTTTAAAAATAAAGTAAAAAAAACTTTTATTCTGTATTTTGCATAGATTCTGTATAAGTTTATTTGCCTAGTATCATTCATCCTTTCTAAAATGGGTTTAATGAAAACAAATCCTTGTAATACTGAATAGTGGCAGCTTCTTAATGCATGTATTTGCAGCACAAGAAAGAGCTGGTTGATGAAAGCATTCTTTTAAGTTACTATACAGTTTTTGAAAAGGACCTTTCTTAGTACTTGAACCAAGAATCTCAAACCCAGAGATGGATCCTGATACATCAAGAAATAGCAAAATGCATATTTTCCTTCCCAGCTCTTCAGCCATAAACAGAACTATAAAATCTCTGACATGATTTCAGAATGCTCCACTATAAAAGGTCTTTTTTTTAAGCATGCCTTTGAATTAAGGCAGACTGTACAGCTCTATAGCAGTCCTGGGATTTGGGAAGCAGCATTTTAACAGCATGTTGCCTGTATTCTCATGCTGTGAACATGTTCAGAGCAGTTCCATGAAAGTCCCAGGACTGCTGGTGTAGCATCTGTTCACTACCAACAAAGACTTGGATATTACACAAGAGCCTGTTTTCTATTCATGGGCTGCCTCTTTACAAACACTGTACTTCTTTTGCAACAGGAGAATATTTTATCTGTGTTTTCTCATGTTAACACACAAGCACACTCATTAAGAATATATACATTTATTATATTAGCAGACATTTATCAGACTAGAGCTACATTTATCAGACTAGAGCTACTCTCAGGATAGATAGACTCCTTAAGGTTAGATGTTATCCATATGTAAAAATACATAGATGTTTACAAAGATGTTAACAAGAAGTCACAACCTTGGAACAAAATGCCTTTCAGTTACATAACTGAGCTTCTAATGCCCTTGTTCTCAAAGTGGTAATTTCATGTCAATTCACTGACCTGGACATTTAACATCTCAGATCTTGCCTAGTGCTGAAGTATCTCTTGGTTCCACATACAGATTCAGACTTTGGCTTTTGCTGTTATCAAGAGATGTAGATCCCCAGTTTCAGTGGGGCATTCACGAGAAATAATTTTAACAAAAATCATGGTGCTACTTCAGCTGAGTGCACAATTTGCTCCAAACAATTTAGTTTTATTTTTGTTTGGATGTGCTTACTTTATCAATTAAGCTCACTAAATGAGCTGGTTCAGGCAGGTGCACAGTCTGCTGATTACATTTGTTAAGGTCCTATTAGTGAGAGATGCCTCTGCCCAAATTAAGGTGCAAATAAGACCATATGCCTGAAGTCAATATACAGATTTTATTTAAGCATTAATGTGAGGTAAAGAGATAGAAAGAAATAAAGTGGGGAGAATGTGTGTATGTGTGTGAGAGAGAAAGGGAAAGGGAGAGAGAGAGATATCGATCAAGTAGAAGATAGTCACCACCTATGGATCCAGCAGCATCCCATTGGTCCTTCTTTACTCTGAACTTCTCAGTGGTGGAGTCCTGAGGTCGTTCAAAACTTTTCACTATACATCTAGGCAAACAAAAGATTAATGCTCATTGGCTACAAAGTTCTCTTATTGTATTGATTAAATGATTCCTTCACTTCAAATGCTAATTGCCCCATGCTCAGACTCTCTCTTGAGTCAATGGGTGTCTTCAGTTGACTGGTTGTTATCTTCCCCTGCTGAAATAACATTTTATCCAGTCCAAGCTGGTTTTAGCAAAGTTGCTGAGTTGGCTTTCTTTGTCCCTTTTCAGTAATATATTGCTCTCTCCCAGTTTTCTTAATCTCCACAGACAATAGTACCACTTTTATCTTATCTCAAAGTCCTGATATGGCGGCTTCTTTTACAGTCCAAGTTCCAGGTTCCCAAGCAGGTTTGTTTGGGTTGGCTTTGATGTTCAGTGGTATCACAGATACCATCTGTCCCACAGCTTGGGGTAATCTTTGACCAGTGATATGTGTACGAGCAGTTGCCTTACACAGTTTGCAATAGCAGGAATTTCTGCCCAGATGTGTTAAGCAGGATGAGCTGGCCACATCTGGCTGGGCCTGGAGTTCGCACCATCTTGTCTATCCCTTCTGTGCTTATCTCATGGCAAAGCCCTGCTGTGGCCTTAAGAGTGTTTGAGAAGGGCAACTTAAACTGCTTACAGCACTGTCAAACCTCTAGATCTCTTCCTAGGTCTCCTCTGGAAAAGAATAATCAGGACCAAGCTGATCAGACAC
Organism: Alaudala cheleensis; assembly: GCA_013398995.1. NCBI lineage: Eukaryota > Metazoa > Chordata > Aves > Passeriformes > Alaudidae > Alaudala > Alaudala cheleensis. Next base: position 93,826 of record VWYE01014869.1, read on the forward strand.
ATGACTTGAGCACAGCTGGCATGGCAGGGTATGCCAGGACCACCTCCAGACAGAGGGTATGGATGAGGACAGGACAAGTATTGTTTTCTCTTCTCAAGACAGTCTCACAACACTTTTTAAATAGTTCTCAAATTATCTTTTAATGACAAGAAGGGAAAGTGGGTGTCTATCTGTATTCTTCCCCACCCCACCCCCAGCTACATAGATGTAGAAGAAAAAGTCTTTAGAGACTTTAGGAAAAAACAAACATCAGCACAGGCACATAAACATGGTGCTCACAAGCATATGCATACACATACTCTGCACTTGCAGAGACAGATATTTCTCTCCAGCAGAATGGTGGAGTAGTACAGATAGGGAAAATTGTTTCATTTTCTTTTTCATGTAAATTCTGGTTGCTGCAGACTTCAGTGGAGGACAGCAAGGAAGCTAATCTAGGCACATTTGTCACAGGCAACCTGTCTGAGTGTTCTCAGACTAGGAGACAATCAGGTTAAAGGATCCTGTACATTCATACTGAGGCTATTGAGTGCAATTCTTCATGGATTTCAAGAAATCAGATTATCCATAATCCGATAGTAACATTTGACATGCTACACATTATTAAAAAGTCACTGTAAAAATTGTTATGCAAATTATAGTTTCACAAGGAAGAGTGAAAATAATAGGATAACCAGAGAATTGCATGGTGTTATGAAGTAGCTGTGCTAGTGTTGCCAATTACATACCAGTATAGCTTTTGAATGGGATTACATTTCTGAATAGGAACCCTAGCAATTCCACTGGTCATCATTAAACCAGTGGTAGCTTCCACATACAATCCTTTGTAAAAATTCCAAAATCCTATTGCACTTTCATGCTTCCCTTTTTTACATGAAAGACATTTACCAGCCATTTTGTATAGTCTTGTAGTGAAAAGTTACATAGAAGAGAAGAAAAATAATGCACTCTAGGATGTACACTGAGAGCAGGCATTATTTCAAAATAGTTACATTGTTAGAGAGTTGTTAAACAGCTGATTAGTTTAATGTCATCACTTAATTTTCACATGCTTCCATCTGTTTTGCTCATCCTCTGATATTATTCAAATAATAGGATTTTCTTATATTAAACTTCTATCATATGTGTAGTCTGCACTTCCCTTCAATTCCATACTCACAGTGCTTTGTGTAAAAATTATAACATTACATGGTGTGAAATATGTGCAGGCTGACATCTATTCTTTTGAAAAGGAAACCTAAGAAACACCAGGTAACCTGTTTGCTGATATTCCTGCTGTTGCAGTCTGATTTGAATCAATCATATGACAAGAAGCTTTCCAAAAACCCAATTTAATACTTAAACTAAATGCATTTCTTGGTGTTTAATTGAAGGCATCACCCGTTTCCATTACTGGTACCCAAAGGAAGTGACTGCCACCATGCCTGGTGCCCTTTGGCCCTGCAAGTGATGCAGGGCTGGTTGCCATTGCAATATCTGCCCCTATCCAAGGTGTGTCCCTGCCCAGCTGCTGCATCCTCTTGGGATGCTGTCCCTGCCCATGCTCAGTGCAGCTGTGCACCTCAGCTGCTGCTGTTGCCATGTGGACCTGAAAAAGGGAGGAAAAAAATAAAAAGAGAAAAACCAAAACCCAGGCCTCATTAAAACATTAAAACCCAGAGTCTCTATTGTTGCCATTTTATTTTCTGCAAGGCACGTGCTGTCTGTCATGATGACCCTGACATTCAATTTTTTCATTTCCCCTTGGGTAAGAGAATTTACAAGGACATATTCTCTTTAAGTTCAACATCTTCCATTGCAAATGCGATTTGTCTTCAAAAGCAGCAGCAGCAAATCAAATTGTCTGTCTCATCACAGCTGCTTGTGTGCATTTACAGGATTATTTACTTGGAAATCTAACATCACAAAATGCAAATTTAGCCAATTAAGCTTAGGAAAGGCTTTACACATCAGCTGATCTCCCCTGCTGCATCCAGACTAATGGTACATACACACATGACTGTGAATTACTCTGGAAAATAAGAAATGCTGCAATAATGCCCTTACCCAACGTTAAAAAAATACAGCCTTCCTGATCTGACAAGGCTTCTACAGGTATCGGTGGCAATTTTAAAATTTATTTCTGTGGTACAAAGTTGAACACCAAGTCTTCTGTTTTTTAGTCCATCATTCCTTGACATCAACATCTAGAAAGAGACAACTGTTTATATTAGAGCAAATAGTGCCATCAGAAAAAGGGAAAGATAAAGCTTTAGGGTACACAAACCCTTTCTCAAGCCTCACATGAGTCAAACATACACTGGAAAGAATTATTCTGGCTGCATTCAGCTAAGGAGGAAAAAAACATTTCCAAAACTCTAAACTAAACTTCCAAACTAAACTAAAATTACTTTGCTTACTAGTATGTATAATATTACAGGATATGTGAAATTCTGACCTAAATCATGGATGGTTTGGATAGTACACTAGAAATTCCTTCCTATCTTAAATACTTGAAATTCATCACCATTTTTTGCCTATTCATAGCTCAGCATGCTGGAAGTAGCAACTATTTTCAGAATAATCATATCCATAGGCACTTTCCCTTTTTTACTTCCTAGTTTCTAACAGTTATTCTCAATATCTCCTAGCTTAATAATATAATTTAATGATATTCAGAGCAGTTATTACCCACTTTAATGTTTGCTCTGTATCAGGCTGAAAAAGGGCTTGAGAGCTTCATCCATCTGTTCTTTTCAAATTATGTCATGTTCCCCAACTTATAACCTTTGCTAGTGCAGCCACATAAAGTGCTATTAATTTTTATATGTTCTTTAAAATAAAAAAAAAAAACATGTTCAGTGTGCATCAGAGAATCTATTACTCAATGAGAAAGGGAGGGTATGATCCCACTATTTACATCCTGCTAACATTTAATAAAATCAGTAAAGGAAAAGAAGAATCATTCCAAGATAAACAAATCTAAATTATTTTTATTGCTGTTTATTTCAGATCCTTTCTCTATGATTGTCAATATAATTTTAGGGAATATTTTTCAGACTCAAACGATATTTTCTAATCAGTTATGATCATAAACACACTAAAAATCAGCATAATGTGCAAAATAATGTCATTTAAACACAAACAAAACTGAGTATATTTTGATAAATCATTCTTAATAGGACATTTAATAAGACAATTCTTAGCAAGTCTTTTTTCTTACTAGAAGGTTTTTCCAAGGCAGAATCAAAGAATCACAGAATATTCTGACTTGGAAGGGACCCACTAGGATCATCAAAGTCCAACTCTTGGCCCTGCACAGGACACCTCGAGCATCCCACCAGGTGCCTGAGGGCATTGTCCAAATACTTCTTGAGCTCTTTCAGGTTTGGTGCTGTGACAACTTCCCTGCGGAGCCTGTTCCAATGGCCAGACTCTGGGTGAGGAATCATTTCCTGTTATCCAGCTCAAATATCCCCTGACTCAGTTTCAGGCCATTCCCCCTGGTCCTGTCACTGATCACCACAAAGAGGAGATCAGTGCCTGGCGCTCCTCTTCCCCATATGAGGAAGTTCCAGACTGCAATGAGTTGTCCCCTCAGTTTCCTCTTCCCCAGGCTGAACAGACCAAGTGATCTCAGCTGTTTCCATCCAGATCTTCCTCAATGCTCAGGGCTCTCCTTTCAATGGTCTCTATTAGCTTTAATTCTTTTTATAAAAGATATACTTGGGTAGGATGTAAAACTGCCCCCAGAACTTGAGGTGAGGCTGCCCAAGAGCAGAGCAGAGCAGGACAATCCCCTCCCTTGCCTGGCTGGTGATGCTGTGCCTGATGTACCCTAGGGCACAGTTGGCTCTCCTGGCTGCCAGGACACTGCTGATTCAGATTTAATTCGCCATCTATCAGGACCCCCAGGCCCCTTTCTGTGGCTTTGCTTTCTATCCTCTCATATCTCAGTCTGTGCATCCATCCAGGGCTGGCCAGTCCCAAGTGCAGGAACTAGCACTTGCTCTTGTTGAGCTTCATCTGGTTAGTATCAACAAGAAAGGTGTGATATTATCCTTTCTGTTTTATGTCGAAATTGAGTTACTTATTTCCAGGTTGCATGGTGCAACACCAGGTGCCCACGAAAATTACTCTGTCACTCCCCTCAGTGGTCAGGGAACAGAACAGACAGCAAAAGGCTCATGGTCTGAAGTAAGAGTAGGAAGCAATCACTCACCAGTAATATATTAATTACCATCAAATAATGAGGAAAAAAATAATTAAAACACCTTCCTTCCACCTCTTCTTCTCCCTAGGCTCAACTTCACTCCTGATTTCACTACCTCCACCCCCAAGAGGCACAGGCGAACAGGGAAATGAGGGTTTTGAATTTTGAGACTTCTTGAAAGAGTTTTGGTCTCCAAGCTCTGTTTTGTTGTTTTTGTTTTTTTTTTTAACACATGTATATCTAGGTATATAAAAAGATCATTGCAGTAAATAAAATATCTTACAATCCAAGGACAGATTTTGTGTTCCTAGGCCTGAAAGCAACTGCATACCAAAGTACACCATTATGAAAGGATTCCCTGAGAAAATAAAAAGGAAGGACTGTGAAGTGAAAATCCCCAGAAATGGGATTGTATAGCACTTTGTATCCAAGGCATCAGATACACTCTGGAACACTGTACTATACTGAATCAGCTTATATCTTAAGCATCTCTAAGAAACCTTAAGAAGAGAAGCTCTGAGGAGCTCAGCTAGAACACCAACTTGTAATATCCTCAAAATAATTCCTGATACAGAATTGTAGAACTGTCAAATAATGCACCCTTTCAGCAAAATATGATTAGTTTTACAGCCCTTGATGCATATAACTATCTTTATATATTTATATATATATTATAGGTTATTATCTGCTTTCTATGACAGAAGGCCATAGAAACAACAAGGACTGGTTGCATTAACTGCAGAAAAAATTTGGTTTGCCTCCTGGCAATGAACAGGGTTTCTTTGTTTGTTTTTAAAAAATTCATTCATTTGAATAAATGCCCAATAAAAAAGTCAAATTTTAAATATTATATAAATTCATTGTGGTAAGGTTGGATTGACTGATAACAATAGATTCAAAGTACAGAGAAACATAACACTGGGATACAACTGTGCAAGTTAATGGAAATTACAGAATAAAATCATGCAGAACTCACTCTTAAAAAAGAGTAAGGTTTACCTCAAAATTCAAATTGAGGTTTGATTTGTTTAGCATAGAACTTTGGCTTCCTTTTATTCAGATTCCTACTAGATATAGTCATTGCCTGAATATTTCTTCTGAATATGATACTTTGGGTTTGTGTCTGGGGGATTATTTCTCCTTTGATCAATCTATGACCCTAAGAAGAAAAAAAAAATACTAAAGCTTCATGCATGTGCTAGTATTTTCTGGTACTCTGCTTTTTATGCATGATGCAGAAATAGAGAAAAAGCAGGACTGGTGCTGGCAGGGCCCAGGCCAGGGCCTCCAATTGTGGTTTTTTTCAACTTTTTTTTTTCCTTAAAATGTTAATGAATTTATTGTCTCAGACAGCAGAGGTAGTCATATGTATACATCAATAATGTAGGCCAAAATTGGTGAAAGAATTACCACTGTAACAAAACAAAAAAAAAAACCAAACCAAAGTTCTTTAAAATAAAGTGCATTCATGCATCATATACAGTTCTCTGATTTATTTGGGTTTTTCATGCTTGATGAATCAGCCTAATATTATAGAATATTACTTTTTACCTTCCCTAGTAATTTCCATAAATCCTAACAGAAACACTTTGGACAAAAAAAAGTGCTTTAGAAACCTCCTCATCATATTCTTTCATAAGGCTTCAAGAAGATTTGGCACTGCTTTTGAGTTTTCTAAAGCTGTTAATGGCTTAGCATTTACCCTGAAAAATCTAATACAATTTTCAACAGAACTCCGAGAATACAATTTCAGCTTGACAAACCAAGAATCTATGGACATATATACGTCCCAAGTGCTTTAAAATTACAGTAACTGCTTAGAAAGTGAGTTGTGTAGGAAAAGAATACAGTTCTTTTGCTGTGTTATTCAAATAAATGTAAAAACAATGTCTTTAATATAGTGCTTTAAGAAGGAAAAAATATGACTATTTTAGGAACTAGAGCTTTATAAAGAACTGATTTTTTTTTCCTGGAAAAGGAAGAAAAATTATGATATTCATGGTAGCACGCATGCAAAAACCAAAGTAGAACAGGAAAGAAAAATCCTGCGATTTTATTCACTAGTATAGTGTATGACATACACTTTTGCATTGTGTTTTATTGCATAGGATTATGTGATTTTGGTTAATAGTCAAAATATAATCCCTGCACTCATTTTGTCCAGGAGCTGTGGCAATACAGTTCAGTCAGTAGATAATCGCCAAGAAAAACTGATTTACTGAAATGCCCAGTGGCCGTTTTAAAGCAAAGATGAATTGCTGGAGGTTCACAGCCACAACAAACTCCCTATTCCCCCTCCCCCGCCCCATACAAGGGCTGTTTACCTTAATATGCACCTGGGAAATTAATTTTCCCCAGACAAAAATAAAACACTTGCCTCACTTAAACAATGAGATGTAATTGAGTAGTGGGGGAGTAGAGCCTGGAGACAGAGGGTGCCAGGCAGCCCTGCTGACATCAGTACCTCCCATGCCTCACTACAGCCAAGGGGAGTGTCCTCCTCAATCAGCTCCAGAGGGAAGTAGTGGTACATAGATCACAGTATGAAAAAATCAAAACTAAATCTGATCTGCAAAACTTTCACTGGGACGAATCCCCTGCAGGGACTCCTGCTGGCTGTCTCAGTTCGTTCTGGAGTTTACAGTAACAGGAAGCAAAACAATACTTGTGTTCCCCCTGGTGCATTTTTTTTACCTCACCAAAGAGTTGCATTTTTTTATTACAAAGAATGTTCATAAATACTACGTAGCAAGCAAAATCCTTGCAGTTTTGCAACAGATTAAGTACCATAAGCCAAAACTATTTTATTATACAGTTCACTGCCTTCATTTTTAAAATAATTCATGCTAGAGAACTTCCAAGTATTCAGACTTTCCATATTCAGGAATACTGAGACTTAGCACATCCCAAGCCCTTCTATTTAGTGTAGTACATTTATGAGAAATTTAATTAACACAGTTACACCATTTTATTCATCTATGGATTTTCAGGTATAAAGTGAATGACTTAGAAGGTTTTTTTTTTTTGTCCCAGGATCTGAACAGGCTATATTATGGCAATGAATTATAGTATCTTGGTCCTTTAACCACTAAGCACCAGATAAACAAGGAAATTATTATTAGAAACAATAGAATTAAATGTACTTGATCTACATTAGCTACAAAAATGGACTTATTTAAAGAACACTTGAAAAAATTAGATTCAGTCTTTCTTTTTTATTTTTTTTGACAGGCGTTATCATGGCAGAAGGGTAAAAAGAATCCAAAATAGCATTCCTTTCTTCTTAAAACAGTTTTCTACCTTTAGTCTCCTTTCTTCAACCATTTTCTCCTCCTTGGTCTAGATCAGGACTCTGCCCATGTTTGGGTTTGGCAGAGGAGGGTTTCTGTGGGGTGTGGAGCGTAGACAGGAGAAGAAAGCAAGAAGGAAGACATTGTCATTCTTGCAAAAATTGAATCTTCTCACCCGACATCATTTCTGACAAAAATATATATAGAAATGTTCCAAAGTGAAAGTATTTTGCCAAAAAATTAAGTGTATTTTTCCTGGGGGTTTCAATGCACATTCATTTACACACAAGCTTTATCTGGTAGGTAGTAAGCACTAACATTGGCAAGGAACACACCGAAATTGAGATGAAGGAGAATTTAGGCAAAGAACTATGGAGAAAGTTGTACAGAGAAATTGTTGATTAGGTAACAATTTTACACAAGTGTACAGCATTGCCTAGATGCTCCTTTTATGAAATTTCTGACTTCTGAGCCATTTTATAAACTATTACGCATTGCCCACACAGCAATTCCAACTTGGCCTCATGTGCACAGCAGAACTCCTTGCTAAGGGCATTTCAGCTATGTACACAGGAAAACATAGTCTGTTATTTCTCAGTGGTTTAGACAGTAAAGAGAAAAGTATGAAATATAGATCTGGTGAGGTCGGTAATTAATGCAGAGAGCAACTGGGGAAAAAAAAAAAAGAAGCCCAGAGTTATAAAGTAATTGCCTGATTTTTAGCTAGTGTGCTTCTTGTGTGTTCCCCTCCTTAGCAGAGAGTTAGACTGACAGGCTACATTCCCAAATGGAGAAGTTAAATGCCAGGAAATAATTCCAGGGAGCTTCCAAAGAAGTATTGTCTTACAGTAGGAATAACTGATTTCCTAACTTCTGCTGAATTAAACAAAAGCATTTGTATAATTTTTTTTATAGAAATAGGTATATTTAGTTATTTCCACTGTGCATTTTTATAACCCATTTAGAAATATTGGGTTCCATTTTCTCTGGTTTCTTTGCTCCTCACATTAATCAAGCCTAATTCCTACCAAAAAAAGTTTTGGACAATATTAAATGCCAAGCAAGTAAACAAACAACACAAGAATCAGAGAATTATAATCCTGCAACATTGAATCATTATAAAACCACAAAACAAGCCTGGGCTCACAGGCCTGTGTTAAGAAAAAGAGACAGTTTGCAGTACACTTAACAAGCTGTCCAGAATCTCAAATGGACCCAACCACTTTGAATATGATTTAACTAGTTCTCATCTCTTTTCACTGGCCTGAGGAAGATTTTCCACGTGATTGTTTTCAATAAAGTTCAATCTAATTAAATTGAAAATAGCGAGCCAGGGAGACACCATGCCCCAAAACAGCAGAATTTATTCAGTCTGGGCTGGGAAACATAGTTTCTTTCACATATCAAAATTTGGGCAAATCTTGAAGTCAGTTTCCCTTCCCCTCTGCACATTAATCCTATTTAATGATTTGTTTTTGTATACTAGAACCAGTGAAAGAACCAGAGTGTGAAACTCTTTTGCTTTGCAGATCATTAGAACTATCAACATTTCAGCTACATTTTTTCCAGAGAAAATTGCAGAGATAATTAGTCATTGGGGATGAGTTCCTTCCACTGATTTTGTTTTCAAGCAAAAAAGTGAGGGTTTCTAGCTTTGCTTCTTTAAAGAAAAAGGTGTAAGCATGGAATTGAAAAGGACAAATTAGCACGACATAAGTGAGAAGTTAGCTAGTCCTCTCATCCAAGTTACTTTCATCCAAGGGTAGAAAAAGATCTTTCAAATGCTCTGACTAATTTTGATCTACAATTTTCTCCCTAAGCACTAATGCATTAATACCCACATCGATTCCTACCATTCTCAGGGTAAGGTATAGGGTGGAATTTCTTCAGAAAACAATGTTCCATTTCAGAATCCTGGGGCAGAGGATCCCCTCAGCACTCCTCCCAACCACTGGGTGGAGTGGCTGACACTCTGGAGGGTTTTGCTGCCATCCAGAGGGATCTGAACAGGCTGGACAAAGGAGCTGACAAGAAGCTCATGAAGTTCAACACATGGAAGTGTAGAGTCCTGCACCTGAAAGAACAATCCTAGGCACCAATATAAGCTGGGGATGCCAACCTGGAAAGATGCTTTGAAGAAAATGACCTGGGGTTCCTACCGGACACCAGATTGAACATGAGCCAGCAATGTGCCCTGGCCACAAAGAAGGCTCATGGTATTGTGGGCTATATTAGGCATCATATTTCCTGTAGATTCAAGAAAGTGATCCTTCCCCTCTGCTCAGCATGGTGAGGCCATACCTGGAGTGCTGTGTCCATTTGTGGATTCCCCAGAACAAAAGAGACATGGATATACAGGAGAGAGTCCAGAGAAGGTCTGCAGAGGAGAAGAAGGGATTGGACATGTGCATGTGAGAAAAAGCTGAGATGCATAGGGCTGTTCAGCCCAGAGTAAAGAAGACTCGAGGGAATCTCACCAATGTATGTAAATACCTGGAGGGGAAAATAGAAGGGAGCAAGACTCTCCTCAGAGTAGCCTAACGACAGGACTGGAGACAGTGGGCACAAACTGAAACACAGCAGGTTTCCTCTGAACATCAGGAAGCAGTTTTTTGCGCTGAGGGGGACTGAGCACAGTCACAATTTTCTGAGGGAAGTTCTGGACTCTCCCTCCATGGAAATATTAAAAAGCTGGCTGGACATAGTCCTGGGTAAGGTCCAGGTGGCCCTGCTTGAAGGTGGTGGTTAGACTAGATGGCCTCCAGACAGCCTTTGCAACCTCACCCATTCTGTGATCGTGATCTACCACAGGTGCATTTAAAGGACATTTTACTTCATTCTGTTCTTCTTGATTTATATTTACTTGATTCATAACTCATTATCAAAGTAAAGAATAATGCTCATAGAGGACATATCAGCTACAGGTTAGCTATCCAAGGACCATATCTCCTGCATATTATTCGGTCAGAGAGGGTAAAATACTACCTAACTGAAATACTGGCTTTTCAAGTCCCTAAAACCAACTTTTCTATATGCCAATTACATATAAGCGATATAGTAAGGCTTATACTGCTGGCATTCTCTGCATCAGCTTCCCAGCAACATAATCAAAATTGTTCTTGCATCAGCAAAATTTGCATACCTGACTAAGGCTCAGCTATTTCTACCACATAAAGGGAAAGGAGGGAGTAAAATTAACCGAGCTAGGGGATGGTCTTGGAGGATAGAAGTAGAAATGGCTAGTTACTGGGCCACAGTAATTAGAACCATTTTTGTATATGTTAGACCATCTCAGAAGACAAATTTGATCAGTATTGGTACAAACAAATGATTGCATTATTGCTGAATAGAGCATATCATGGAGATACTTGATTCAGGAAGGACAGTCAATACATCAATCCAGAATAAATTTACTGACATTAACACACATTACTGAAGTCACTCAAGTTGCCACTGCAATTTTTAACCAGCAAGATGAATTTATACATACCAGAGTGGTGACTGTTGTGTGGCTTTAGCATTTTCCTTGAAGGCACTGCCATAAGCAACTGCTGACTCAGCCTACAGCTAAATTAAACATGAGTTTTAGAGGCCCTGTGCAAGACCATGTTCTTGCTCGCACTTATTTGAGTACTGTCACAACAAGAGCAAAGCCAAGCACATTGTCCTATCTTCCCATACCCTCTCCTATATTTTAAAACTAAAGCACTGAGATCCAATTCCAAACACTGAAATAATGTAAACAGTGTTTGTTCTAGACTGCTCATTCTGACATCCACATTTAACATAGAAGCCACAAACCATATAGACGTAATTTCTTTTCAGCTTTGCCCCTGAAGGCCTCAAAATGTTTATCCTAAGGTTTATACTCTGATTTTCTCACAAAGATGTAAACAGGTATATGCATGCCAAACATTTAAAATTATTACTTTTTTTTCCAAAAGTCTCAAACCATGAAATGTGGTGTCCTTCATGGTAAGAGACTCCATTTGCAGCTAGAGGCCTATTATAAGGAGTTGGAAAGAAATGTTGTCTCTTTTATGCTCGACTGATCCAGACTGTTTTTTGTCAGAAATATCAGTAGCCTTACAAATGGAGTTCTTTTTATCTTTTTGTCAGTCTTTTTGCCCTTCACAAATTCTTTCCTATAAAGTTTGTTAGTCTACTAGCTGCATGAAGTATTCATTACAGTTTTAGTCTCAAACACTGATTTTCTCTTCCTTCACAATCCAAGAACAGGCACACATGCTTAGTGTGCTCCTTTTGATACGGAATACACCCCGCCTGCCTATTTTCAAAAAGTTTGTCACTCAGGGTAATGTTAAACATCTGACTGTGTTCAAGTAGGTGGTGGCAAAACTCTGCACCTTTTTACAGTTGCCTCTTCTTAAAAACTTAGGATTTTTACAAACCATATCAGTTCTTACCAGAGAGTCGGAACCTATAGGACCCAAACATTGTTCTCTAATTCAGATTTTTATCTAACTTGACAAGGCAATGGCCTCCTCTAGAAGGAAGGAAATATCCAAAAAACCTGGTGAATTTTCTTCACCTTCCTAGGAACTTTGCTCAACACAGGGCTGGAGTGAGGTTGGGTGTTAGTTTCTTCTCCCACATAATAAGTGATAGGACAGGAGAAAACTCAAGTTGTGCCAAGGAAGGTTTAGATTGGATACTAGGAAAACAATTTTTTTATCAAGAGAGTTGCCCAATATTGGAATAGGCTGCCAACAGTGCTGGTAGAGTAACAATTCCTGGAGGTATTAAAAGACATGTAGATTTTGGCACTCAGGGACATGGATTAGAGCGGGACTTGGTAAAGTCAGGCTAATGGTTAGACTTGATCTCAAAGGTTTTTCAAATCAAATTATTCTATGACTTTATGATTCTATTCTAATACCACAACTACTAAAAAAAGAACCATTTTGCATAAAAAGAAAGTCTGAATTTCCTTACCCAGTTAAGTCCTAACCCGTACACTAACCTGAAACCTAACCCTAACCCTAACCCTAATATTGTTTGCGTAGGACAGTTGCACAGAAGCCAAGAAAACTTCTCAGACCACCTGGTCCTCCTTCAAGTAAACATAAAACTGGAGCTCCAAAGCTAGTGCACTCCCTGAAGCTTGCTACCACTGCACAGTCCTGCTCTGTGCCTCTCAGCCAGAGGAAGAGGGAGAAACATCTTCTGTGACTCCATATTAGGGGAAGANGTGTTCAAGTAGGTGGTGGCAAAACTCTGCACCTTTTTACAGTTGCCTCTTCTTAAAAACTTAGGATTTTTACAAACCATATCGGTTCTTACCAGAGAGTTGGAACCTATAGGACCCAAACATTGTTCTCTAATTCAGATTTTTATCTAACTTGACAAGGCAATGGCCTCCTCTAGAAGGAAGGAAATATCCAAAAAACCTGGTGAATTTTCTTCACCTTCCTAGGAACTTTGCTCAACACAGGGCTGGAGTGAGGTTGGGTGTTAGTTTCTTCTCCCACATAATAAGTGATAGGACAGGAGAAAACTCAAGTTGTGCCAAGGAAGGTTTAGATTGGATACTAGGAAAACAATTTTTTTATCAAGAGAGTTGCCCAATATTGGAATAGGCTGCCAACAGTGCTGGTAGAGTAACAATTCCTGGAGGTATTAAAAGACATGTAGATTTTGGCACTCAGGGACATGGATTAGAGCGGGACTTGGTAAAGTCAGGCTAATGGTTAGACTTGATCTCAAAGGTTTTTCAAATCAAATTATTCTATGACTTTATGATTCTATTCTAATACCACAACTACTAAAAAAAGAACCATTTTGCATAAAAAGAAAGTCTGAATTTCCTTACCCAGTTAAGTCCTAACCCGTACACTAACCTGAAACCTAACCCTAACCCTAACCCTAATATTGTTTGCGTAGGACAGTTGCACAGAAGCCAAGAAAACTTCTCAGACCACCTGGTCCTCCTTCAAGTAAACATAAAACTGGAGCTCCAAAGCTAGTGCACTCCCTGAAGCTTGCTACCACTGCACAGTCCTGCTCTGTGCCTCTCAGCCAGAGGAAGAGGGAGAAACATCTTCTGTGACTCCATATTAGGGGAAGAAGCACTTGCAAGAAGCAAACAGGAAGGCAGACAGTTTAACTGACATCCCTGAGTAGGCAAAAATTAGTTAAGCAAAGCAACAGCTTTGTAAAAAGCAGAAAAAGTGCTAAAACAACAAATACCCAGTTCATCAGCAGGCTGAGCTTTAGGCACAGGTGTATAGTCTTCAACTTTGTACACCTTCCTCACTTGTTCTTACAGACTTGTATTTTAGGCTTTTTCTCTAGTTCATTTTTTTTTCACAGTTATAGTCAACAACAGCTAGGTCAGTTAACTACCAATTATAAAACACAAAATAAAACACCTTCCCCAGAATTTTAAACAAGAATAACTAAGGGTTGGGAATGAACAATGAGAGAAAAACAGGGAACACTTTAATGCAATTGATTGATGAACATATTAAATTAGTGAAAATTACACTGAACCTTTGGAAATTATAGTACATGTATCCCAAGAGACACAAATGGAACAGCTGTTTAATTGAAAATAAAATTAATGAGAAATATTTCCTTTTTCCTCAAAAGCACAAGACCCTATTGTTATCATTGTTAGCATGGTATTATGAGAAAAAGCAGAGATGAAAAAGATTGTTTTCTTTATTATAAACCACTTGTACTTTATCACATCAGTGTAACACATTAGGTGTGTCACTATTTATCTTGTACTACAATAAACAAGCTCCATATATTTTCAGGCTTCATTGAGTTTTGCTGGCATGCTGTATCAAGAAGATATGTCAGAAAAATTATTCTGGCTTTCTTCCATTTCAAAAATGCTCCTCATGACTCATTTTTTATGCTCACAGTTAAGTTGGGTTTCATGGATGCTTGAAATATTTGAGGGCAAATCCTGCTAAGGGCAGACTAACCACACAGTAAGGGTAGAGAAACATAAATCAGATTAAATCAAATAAAGATGGATAAAAAATTACTGCCTGTACAGCCACAGTAGCAGTCAGCTTTTACTGCTTTTTGCCATCCTTTTGCAAATTAGGATATGTTAATGCAAACTCTCGCTGAAGTATCCTCCCTCTTAACTGCAGAAGGCTAAATTCACATGTGCAAACAGGCAGCGTTAGCTTGGTCCCGGCGAGGCAAAATCTCAAAACTTTTTTCACTCCATTATGGTCAGCTTTATGCTAACAGCCAAGGGCAATGTTTTCCAAACTGTTTCCAGCACCTTTCCAAACCACACCCTGCCAAGTAGCTCTCAGGTCTCCCCTTCCTCCAGCCACTCATAGGATTATCATGTTCCAAGTCTCCCTGCAGAAGGAGCATAAACAACCATTTTTGCACTTTTAATTGCTTTCCTTTCTCAGCAGATAGAGGCTTGCTATCATTTTGGGGAATACTTTGGGTTTTCTACATCACCTAGCAAACCCTACTGCAGGGACCCTGTGCTTGTACCAAGTGAACCAACACTGAGATTAGGTGCAGCATTTCAACACTGCTGGAATAATGATACCACGAGGCACTTAACCTTGCTGAAAAGACAGGGTTTGTGTTAATCCATCTGTTTGCTATTAAGCTGTCCACATATTATGATGCTTTGGCAGCACTATAATTAACTAAAACATATAGATGTTCTAGCTTTCTATAACCTCCTGCAGCTGTGTACAGGGCTGAGGAGATATGTTGATGGTCTAAGGAATATGTCATGTCATCTAAATGCATAACTTCTAGAAAAATTTATTCTGTATTTTTAAAAATGAATAGAGATGTAACCAGTTCATGAAAAGTAGAAACTTAGCTGGAAAGTCATAGCAAGTAATCTAACCCTTACAGTCTTTCAAGAGACATCATGAGGAGCACAGCATATTTTGTCTCTGAGGAGGCTGTCCCCTTTACAGTGGTCAATTCCTATGAGTGAGCTGTTAGATTCTCTGTAGGATTACTTTGTAGCAATTAAGCTGGAGGAGCAAGAGAGGAACTGCCAATAGTCTCAAAGGTAGTAAAGGAATGCAAACACTTCCTTGTATGCATGATAAGAGGTGTGCAGCTTACAGGACTGTGAGTTGTAGGACTGATGAAATTTCAGATATAACCACCGGTGTTATCATGGTGGGTCAGAGCTTGCTGAGGGAGAACAGCAATATTATAGGAGCTCATTTTGCATCCTCGTCCCTCTGTTTTGTGGTGATAGTCAATATCTGCTACAGGACACATAAAAAGAAAAACCAGAGTCTTGTCCCAGGTATTGTCTCACAATCCATTCTGCTTTTGTTTTTTTAGGGCTAGTTTCCAGGTGGCCTTACTCTACTGCAGGCAGTGCCAAATGACCCTTTTCTCTTACTGTGACATGTGTTTGTCAGGCAGCCAGTATCTGAATTCAGTATTTCCTGAAGAACTATGCTTTGGGGCTTATCAACAAGTCTGCAGGTGCTGCTTTTGAACAAGGAATGGGTTTGGACAGATGAGGCTCACAGCCAGTTGTCCTTGCTTCCCATTGCTTATCAATCAAATTTTAAGCATCAACCTCTGCAATAATACAAATGCTCCCATGTTAATTGAAAGAAGAGGGCAGAGAGAACTGTGCATCTTATCCATACAGCAAATCCTGAGGTACCAGCACACAGCTCTGTGACACTGTGCTATCTGGCCTCTGGGATGCAAGCCCAAATTCACCGAGCCCAAGCTTCCTGTCACCTTCAGCACTGTGTTTTTTGCTTAGTCAGATGCTTCTGAGGATCCAGATCCAGACTTAGGGGAACATGAGCCATGGAGAACAGAGGGGGGATATCAGCAATATTTCCAGCCTCTGGCAGTACTGTAACCACCTTTCTCACAAAGCATTTTAGACCAGTGATTCACCTTACATGTTGTTTCTTTAATATTTACACATAGAATAATCTCTTTTCGGTCACTACCAACTGAGATATGCACAAGTTCAGTAATTTTAGCTGGTCTTTTGCACATACTGGCCCATATTAAATGATCTAAGAGGCATCTTTAATCTCTGAGCCTAAAATGAAAAAAAAAAAGTGAAAAACGGATACTTCAATCTTACGTTCATGTAATTCCATGATGATTTTGTGTAATTCACTTGTTGTTTTGGAGTAATGTAAAGTAAGTAACAATGTAAAAACTGAGCATCCATTCCTACAAACATCATTGTGATATTCATTATTGCCATGCTGACTGCTGATTTCGTCATCTCATTTTCCTGGGCTTCTAGCTGCACTGGATTCATTTGAATATCTCCATTAATTAGTGCTAATAACACAGCAGGGCCTTTTGAACTGGGCATGGGTCAGCTGCATCACAAAGGTGAATGTGGCTGCTTCTATTAGTCTTTTAACATGGAATGCAACAGCTTCTCCAGGAAAACTACTCTGAAACTTACTGTGGTTAGCTGTGTATGGTCCAAAAATTCCACTGAAACCCTGGAGATTAATTGCATGTTCAGGTTATGAGACATTAATCTTTAGCTACAGATACCTCAAAATCCTAGAAAAACTTATTCAAAGGCATGAATGGTTACTAGTCCTGAGAAAAGACTGGAGAAAGGATTCAAATAGCACAGGAATGCAGATCTAAGAGTGGTTTTAATCACAGAATACATTACATATTGGTGAAATTACTAAAATAAACCAAATAACTGCACTTAAAGGAGTTCTGACTCTATAGTGACAGGCATGAGATATACCATCCTGTACATGCTGCTCAACATGATCAGCACACCTCTTCAGAAGGTCTGAAAATCTGTTCCCTCCAGTGGTCCTGAAGTTTCATGTGGTTTTCTGAGTCCTTGTCTGGTGATTCTAAAGAAAATTTTGAAGAATTGTATTGTATTTCTGTTTCAAACATCTCATACAGGTACTTAAACTCTCTGAATAAATACAATAAAATTGGAGACATATTTAAAAAAACCATTCCAGTCAGGAAATACCATTTAAGAGATGTTTTTTAATGCTACTTTTTGAATGAAGATTTGTTGCTAGGCAGGTTCTTTCTTTCTGAGGCAAGACTGATTGATTTTTTATTTTAGTCTATTTTCTAGGTAAGAGCTACATTTGACATATTATGTTCATCAGTGTGCCTTAAGCTGTAAGGTACCCTCAATATTATTATCCAAGCAATAGAAAACAATCAAAAGTGAGAGACGTGATAAGAAAACTATTTTTACAGATCACAATACACATTGTAGTGTTAAACCTTAATAACCAGTATTTGATCAAATAAAATCTGCAGCTGCAAAATAGAATGGTGGAAGTGGAGGGGAAATGAACACAGCTCAGAGCAGAACCCATCCTATAGCAAATGCCAAGCAACCTTGCAGAACAAACCCCTGGTTAAGCTTAATAACACAAGATTGTGGTTGCAATCAAATTTTAAAGTGAACAGCTCAAGCTGTTATGAGAGAGAGAGGGTAGAAGACTATTTAACAGCTTTCCCCAGTTCTTAAAATACAGCAAAGAAGTATGTTTTGAAAGAGCTTGATTAGGAAAGTGAAATAATCTGCTGTAACAAGCAATAAGGATATGGAAATTTAGGCAATTAACAGTCCCATTATTTGCCAGGAGGAGGTGCAGAGGCAGTGAGAGCACTGTTATGTCCATAATGCCTGCATCACCTAAAAAGTTTCTGAGGTATGTGAGATATGATACCACATACTGCTCCCAGCAGATTGCATAAGAGGCACAAAACTACCAATCCTTAAAGTGCTTATTTTCCTTACTGTGATGGTGTTGATCCCAGAGCTTTTGCCTAAATTATCTGCCTTGCCAGGCAGGGTGTTGACTTCAGCCAGCATTCAGCTATGATAGTACCTATTACTAAAAAAACAACATATTGTGAAATGAAAATTTTCATTTTTGACTTGTGAAGGATACATTTCAAAGTTTAAACCAGATTAAAAAATTGGTTGAAAACTGTACCAAGCAGTTAAACTCCTCTGAATTTAATTAGAAAGACACTGAGCTTTTTGATATGTAGAAGCTTTTAAATTTGTCATCCTGATTTATAACAGGACACAAGATTAAAAAACCAAAAATTTAAATGGAGGATAGCTTTGCTTGAGTGTTGCAGAGGCTGAAAGACCCAGAGGCTGAAATAATGTTGGAACTACACTGGCAAAGAGTGGACTGAGGCTTGTAACAACAGGCAGATGTACTTCATGTGGCTCACAACTCTATCTGTTGATATATATATATACATTCATATAGGTAGTTCATACATATATTAGCATGATATTTTAAATGTCATTTCTATTAAATTGTAAAATTGTTCTATTAAGTCCAAGTAATTGCTGCATATAAAGAAACATGTACCTCAGGTGTATAGTTTTGTTGGTTGTTTTCACCATTGTCGATGGAACAGTGCCCAGACCCCAACACTGTCCACCATGCCTGCAGCAGAAAATCATGCAGGATCAAGGAGAGAGCTAATGAGATGACACTTGGGCTGCTGCTTGACAGTATTGTTTGACAATAGCTTGATCAGTGACATGTCTTTGATAAGTAGAAGTTATGGGCAGGCTGATGTTCTGCCTGTTGTGACATGAGGCCCATTGTCACATACACTGTATGTGTTGCATATTTTTATTTGTCTCAGCCTCCCAGAGCTGGAAATCTCTCCTCTATTCTTGTCCTCAGATATAGAAAGGAGCCATGATGCCTAAGAAGACAAGCACATAGGTGGTCAGGATGTGACTAAATGAGGTTGGTTGCTCCAGGTGTAAAAAATAAAACACCATCTTGTATGAATCATGATGAGGCACCACACAGGGCACAGCCTGTATGGGCTGCTTTTGCACAACTGTCACAGGTGTGTTACCTGAGTACTGCAACATCCCTGAGAGAAGCTGAGGGCTTTGGCCATTCCAGGCTTTTTAAGCACAAAAGATATTTAAAGAAACAAAACAGAAGGAAGTGCTTTGATGCTCCCTTGTCATTTATTTCCTCTTTTAATGAAGTAATGAGTCCTTCTCTTCTGTTATTAATCTCTTTTCCTACTGTTTCACTCTTGCTGTCCTTCTAACTCAGTAATTTCAGACATCATATCTGTTCTTCATGTCCACAGCACAATGCCAGGTCACTGCTTGATGCCTGTGGATTCTGCACATCCCTGCAAGTTCCGTGTGTGTGACCTAGAAACTCATTTATGATTGCACTGGAATAAATAATGTGCATTCATGTACAGCACTATTACGCACAAGTAACTAAAAAAATATTTTTAAATGGTCCATTGTGATTAAAAATTATATGGGAAACAGTGGAGAAAAATGCTTTAGTTCAGTTATGTCACAGTCAATCTATGCAAGTCTCCTCCCATCTGTGCGATAAATATGTTTCATTAGAGAAATACAATCAAAGAGAAAATTGTAATTAATTCTGAATGCACATCTGGATCCACTTGGGAAAAAAAAAGAAAAAGACTGCTGGTGCCAAGCAACATAGATAGGTTTCTTAAAAGAAGCCATCCATTTGATTTCATTGTCACTGTGGTGGCACCATATTCCTACGTGAAGGCCAGAAAAATCCAGCTCCCTCTGGGACACAGAAGGGGCAGTGAGCACACATCATGTGCTGGTGTGGATGCAGAGCTCAGGGATTTATCCCAAGCCATTCCAGTGGCCCTGCACTGCTGCAGTAGACTCACAGGCAGAGGTGCCACCCACCTTTCCTTCCTAGAGTGAAGGACTCCAGTGTGGTTCTGCAATGTTAGAGACAATATTTCTGACAAGATATTTCTAGCTTCAACGTTCAAGCTGTCAAGGCTGTTGTCAGTTCAAAGCAGGCTCTCTTTCCTCTGAAGTTATTATATAACCACCAGTTTTGTTTTCCACATTTTCCATACAGAAGCTGCCCACATGAAAACAATTCACTGGAGGATAGAGCAGGTACAATACCATGGTCTGGCTTTTATTTTTCATGTTTACCTCCTTTCTTTCCTTCCCCATATGTCGGTGACCAAGAAAGGACATATATCATTAGATGTATGATTATATGTCTCAAGTTCAACAACAAGTACAGTAATGTAATAAAATAGTGATTCATAACCAAATAGAAAGAAGAGAACCATAATTCAGAAGCAGAGTGAAACTTGTTGATTAAAACATGCAAAAGTTATTTAATCATACATCAGACTATAAGATATATAATGATGTTTATTTAAAATTTTCACTTAATTTGTGATAATTTGGAAATATATTTGGCACTTCAAAAAACACATTGCAAAATAAACCCCTGCTCAAAAATTAAACAAATCTAAGGCCCTTTAACTATGCAGTTGAGATGGTGGTGTGAATGTCTCGCCTATGCAGAGCTCTACTGATCTCTGTTTTGAAAAGTGAGAGTTTGTAGTGAGGAAAAGGGTAAAACCACAGCTTTGCATTAAATAACTGATAATTTCCTTAGCCCTATAAGATCTCTATATCTCAGAATTCACACAAGCCCATACTAAAGCTTTGCAAGTGGAGGGGTCCAAAATTATTCCGATCAATGCAAGGACATAAAAAAAGCTGTATGAGAAGAGTTTTCAGTTTGGCAGTGTTACTGCCAAAAAAAGAAAAATGATTCCTCAGTATGCTAAATGTCTTCAACCAACTGCAGCCAAATTAAAGCTGTTTTAGGTCCATACAGAGTCATATTATAAATTATCTACAACAAATTGTAGGCCTTTAACAGTCAGGGAACTCCAGTCTCTGTAATAGAACAATGGAGATTTCATGTCAGGTTTTTCTTGTATTATAATTCCCCAGGACAGAATATATATATGCAGAATTGAATAACATAGGGCCCTGTAAGGTATTACAATAAGTATGAGTCATCTCAAATGAGGGGTAAGGAAACCTCTCGCTGGGCTGCATGGCAGAGTCTGATAAAGCCGAAGCACATGAATTATCTTCCTAGCTGGGAACTGCAGCATACAGCACAGGATGTCTTACACCAGATGTCACTGTATCATGCATGATGAATATCACATCTTCATTACAGACTTGCCCTGATAAAATCTGTATATATGGTGTTGCAGCAAAAAGCATCATCTAACATTCAGTAAATGTTTCCCTGTGTTCTGATTAGCAAAGCACTTTTTTTCTAAAACCTAAAGGAGCTGCTACCATCCTTTTTTCTTCCCAGCTGTGCAAGATATCATTGCTTTTTAAAATGGGATGTAAACTGAAAATGAGAAGCTGGGTGTGTCAGGGTTATTTTTATTATGAACCAGAGAAATACAATTTTGCATCCTCTTTTCTTTCCCTATTCTTCACCCTTTCACAGGAGGAAAGACATACACGAAAATGGACACACATTCTTCATTTACAAAGGGCTTAATTTAGTCCTTGAGTATGCACAGAAATCCTCCCTGCAGCAAAGTGATGTCACACTGTGTGTACCCCTGCAGTATATGGAAATCCTGGTTGCCATGAGAACCAGACTGCTNTTTTGACTTGAGGCAGTATTAAACCCTGCAGTATTTTATTGTATTAGAACTGAAATCAAAGCTACACCACCATAGTGAGATAGATCATGGGGGATCTCTCAGATTTATGTCTCCAAGCAGCCATTTTTCCAAATGCTGCTGCGTACATGTACTGTCCCCCTGAACACAATTAAAGCAAATACTGCTGAGATAACTGAACTCTTTGCTCCCAAACTGAAGGAATACTGAAGGAAGATGTTGTTTCTCCTTTTTTTTTTTTCTAGGGATGCAAAAGGAGCTTCTTCAGATACAGAAGTGCTTAAAAATGATCAGTGAAAAAGGAAAATGCTGTACTTTTCTTCTTTTCAAATATAATCTCTAGAAAAATAATCAAGATGCTGAACCACATAAAATTCTTAAGCTACAATGAATGAAAAAATCTTTATCACATTCTATACCTAAGTATAATATGTCAACAAGTAATCAAATACTCATTAGAGGAAAAGGCTATAAGTGAAAAAGCTTTGCATGTTCCTGTTGGCTAACACAGAGCTAACCAGGTGGACAAACAAAATTAAATTGAAACATAATGACCCTGGTACTACATAGTGATCTAAGCCACAAAATTCCACATCTAAATGCTCTGATCGCAACATTTAATTTTCCTTTTGCACTGTAGAGCATTTGAGAGCCACAGGAAGTCTTCTCAGTTTCACAGGTATCNGGCAGTGTTACTGCCAAAAAAAGAAAAATGATTCCTCAGTATGCTAAATGTCTTCAACCAACTGCAGCCAAATTAAAGCTGTTTTAGGTCCATACAGAGTCATATTATAAATTATCTACAACAAATTGTAGGCCTTTAACAGTCAGGGAACTCCAGTCTCTGTAATAGAACAATGGAGATTTCATGTCAGGTTTTTCTTGTATTATAATTCCCCAGGACAGAATATATATATGCAGAATTAAATAACTTAGGGCCCTGTAAGGTATTACAATAAGTATGAGTCATCTCAAATGAGGGGTAAGGAAACCTCTCGCTGGGCTGCATGGCAGAGTCTGATAAAGCCGAAGCACATGAATTATCTTCCTAGCTGGGAACTGCAGCATACAGCACAGGATGTCTTACACCAGATGTCACTGTATCATGCATGATGAATATCACATCTTCATTACAGACTTGCCCTGATAAAATCTGTATATATGGTGTTGCAGCAAAAAGCATCATCTAACATTCAGTAAATGTTTCCCTGTGTTCTGATTAGCAAAGCACTTTTTTTCTAAAACCTAAAGGAGCTGCTACCATCCTTTTTTCTTCCCAGCTGTGCAAGATATCATTGCTTTTTAAAATGGGATGTAAACTGAAAATGAGAAGCTGGGTGTGTCAGGGTTATTTTTATTATGAACCAGAGAAATACAATTTTGCATCCTCTTTTCTTTCCCTATTCTTCACCCTTTCACAGGAGGAAAGACATACACGAAAATGGACACACATTCTTCATTTACAAAGGGCTTAATTTAGTCCTTGAGTATGCACAGAAATCCTCCCTGCAGCAAAGTGATGTCACACTGTGTGTACCCCTGCAGTATATGGAAATCCTGGTTGCCATGAGAACCAGACTGCTTCTTTGCTGAGGTTTCTGCACACTGCTAGGAAGACATGCCTCCATTTTGCCACGCTGAAGCAGCTCAGCTGCAGGATGCCCAGTGCAAGGCTGGGTGGCCCTGACACTGCTTCCCTCTGGCCAGTGGTCCTTAATTACCTCCAGCTCTGCCACTGAAATGAATCTGTAAAAAGTGTCAGACAATCAGGATTACAATTCTGAAGCAACATCCGTCCTAAATATATTTCTTTCCTCTTCTGCCTGCCACCCTGGAAAAATAATAAAATAAAATAAAATAAAATAAAATAAAATAAAAAAATAATATAAAATAAAATGTTATTTTGACTTGAGGCAGTATTAAACCCTGCAGTATTTTATTGTATTAGAACTGAAATCAAAGCTACACCACCATAGTGAGATAGATCATGGGGGATCTCTCAGATTTATGTCTCCAAGCAGCCATTTTTCCAAATGCTGCTGCGTACATGTACTGTCCCCCTGAACACAATTAAAGCAAATACTGCTGAGATAACTGAACTCTGTGCTCCCAAACTGAAGGAATACTGAAGGAAGAAGTTGTTTCTCCTTTTTTTTTTTTTCCAGGGATGCAAAAGGAGCTTCTTCAGATACAGAAGTGCTTAAAACTGATCAGTGAAAAAGGAAAATGCTGTACTTTTCTTCTTTTCAAATATAATCTCTAGAAAAATCATCAAGATGCTGAACCATATAAAATTCTTAAGCGACAATGAATGAAAAAATCTTTATCACATTCTATACCTAAGTATAATATGTCAACAAGTAATCAAATACTCATTAGAGGAAAAGGCTATAAGTGAAAAAGCTTTGCATGTTCCTGTTGGCTAACACAGAGCTAACCAGGTGGACAAACAAAATTAAATTGAAACATAATGACCCTGGTACTACATAGTGATCTAAGCCACAAAATTCCACATCTAAATGCTCTGATCGCAACATTTAATTTTCCTTTTGCACTGTAGAGCATTTGAGAGCCACAGGAAGTCTTCTCAGTTTCACAGGTATCTAGGAACTCACATCTGCTATTGCATCTCCATTAACCTGCAGGGATCAGCTCTCTCTTTTCTCTGAGGAATCAAAACAATTAGCAGTTGTGTTAAACTTAAGTCACCTGTTTTTAACCTTGGCTTTACTTGCCCATTTTGGCTTCTCTATCAGGCACAATGTAGGCTTCTGTGCCTGAAATATTGTTCTTTTTTTCTAACTGTATCATCTAGCCTAGAAAAAGATACTCTCTCACTTTTATAAATCTAGAAATTGATTATAAATAATGTTTTAAATCTTTTATTCTAACATTATGAGAGGATGAAGATAATAAGCATGATTGATTCAGGACTAGTTCTTGAATTTGAGTGAATGGCACAGCAAATTATTTTCCTGTTTGCCCAGTGTTGCTCAACATAGAGCCGTTCTCTGTTCAGCCAGTAGAGGACAGTGCTGAATATACTCACCAGCAAGCCCATTACTCATATCTTATATAGGAAGCAACTTCTCAGTTTAAAGTGGTGTGTTCTTGCCATCTCAAAAGCAAGTTCAGATTTGTGAAATCAATGCATGACAAAAAATTACTGATTACAAAGAATCCTCATTAAAAATGTAAATAACTATGCTTCATATTTGTGGAGTGTATATCTTATTTATGCAGAACACTACTTGTGTCCCATTCAAAGACCTTGACATAGTCCTTATTCAAAAAGCTTCAAAGCTTTTCCTAAACAAAAGACAGACCTACACTGCAAATCCAATAAGCATTCTGCTTATGTAAGGAATGCAGGACAGGACCCTCTGTGCAATTACTTCTGTTCTTTAATATAATCCAGAGTCTAAGAAGGCAGTGAAATCACACAAAAGTTCACACACTTTTAGCCTGCATCAGGAGCATTTGCACCACCCACTCTTTGAAAACACAGATCTAATAACTCTGCAGGTTTAAAAAAAAAATCCATACTTGATTTATCCATGTACCTCAATTCAGTCTCCGGATGTTTTCAGTGAAAGCCATCAGGATCTTTTGTGCAGGTACACCTCTATCTAAATCCCCTGGGCTGCCAGTTCACTTAGCAAAATACTATGGTTATTTGACATGTAAAAAACCTTCCTACTTAAAAACTAACGACCAAAAACAAACAAACAAAAAACCCCAAACCCAAACATAATTGCCTGTTCCACAAAGACTGACAGAGCTATAAAATTTTATCGGTACTTGCAATGTTACCTGTCACGGCCTGATGAATTTTGTTTTGTTTTGCTACTTCAATGGCAAGTAAAATAGTACAAATATTGAGTTAAAAAAATAGTTTACACTATTTCCCAACAAAGTACACACAGGCAAGTATTTTGTGTTTTCTCTCACTTAAAAAATAGTAGCTTTGAGGACAATGCTCATAGACATTATGGGCTATATCAACCAGAAGAAACACTTCATTATTTATATAAACTTTATTGCATGAGAGAGCACAGCTCACCAATTTCTTTCATGTCACATTTTCAAAGTGACATTCCACAAAGCCCTGAAGAGACCAACATGTAACAAAAAATTGTCTCTCAGGGTCCAGTTTCATCATATTCACCTGCAGCAATACAAAACACCTATTAATAGAATATATAAAGAATGCTTGTTTACAGGGAGATGTAACCAGGAGAGAATTTCTAAAGATATTGATATAGAGATAGGACTTCACTCACAGGAGTATTTATTCAACCAATCTGTTCAAGTCTTCTCCATGCAAATATCTGGCTCATATTCTGATCTTTTAGGGCATTGAAAAATATTTGTATTCAATAACATATTGCATATCAAGAATTGTGATTAATATTTTCTTTTCAGGAAATGGAATACTCACCAGGTATAAAAATAAATTACTCCCCAGTTTACCTCAGTATATATTTGGATTCTGAGTTTTGCTTTAGATTGCTTATTTAATGCTTTCAAAATGTGGGATCGTGAGAGTTATAGGAACAACTATAATTGCAGTAACAGGGTTCTGAGAGTAAGCATACATCAAAGTCTAGACATTACAGTGACTTCAGAGCTTCTCAGGTCCCAGGGGCCTTGGAATTATGTCAGAATCTTAAATTGCCTTTTAAAAATACATGCATCTCTAGACTTTACCACTGGAAAGGTAAATGCCATGTTACCAACTCAGTGGCACTAAGTGAGCAGCAGACAGTCTGAATCAATCAGTCTCGGCATGACCTACCACCAGCACCTCCCATCCGAGTCTGGTTGCTGCAGGCACTCCTGTCAGCAGCAGACTGAACGGCTGGGTGGACTCCTCCAAGGAAAGAACAGAGCACCTTTGCCATGTTAACTTGGTCCCAGTGGAGTTCAGCCATGATAGTGACTTTAAAAGGTCCATATGACCTCCAAATTAATTTGTATTAGGGCAGGTCCAAGTCATTGCACAATTGTCAATGACTTGTTTTGTTTGTCTAAATCAAAAAGAAATCATGTAATGTTTGAAATCTGGTTTTTATGCTTGTGTTTTTTCCTCATCTAGCTATACTTGACAGACATTAGTCACTAGGTAATATCTGCTATGCAAAAGTTTTGCTGCATAAACTATACATTTCTGTCTACAAACAGATGTATAAACTATCTATAAACTAAGCATTTCTGTTTTCAGATTATTGATAAAAAAGGAAAAAGCTCTGGCATTGATGCATAAGTCAAGAAATTAATACACTAATTTTTCCCTACTTTGAATTGTACAATCCCATTGCTTTTACATACAGCAAACTACCAAATGCTGTTAATATTGTGTATACATCAACCCACAATAACAGAAAAAAACCCTTAAAGCTCATCTCTGTTTTTTCAGTTGACTGACCTGTAAAAGAAGGATGGGGGATGTGGGGGAGTGTGGAATTAATGCTTTAGATTTTACTCCCTTTCTTCTTTTTGCTCTGCAAAGAGCAAGGGTAATTTTTGCCTGGACTGAAAAGGAAAGATTTAGTATCTTTATACCATGAAAAAAATTCAGTGAGGCTGTTTGTGAGAAGCAGGAGGAGAGAAGGGGACTGCCTAAATGTGAAGACAGAGACACTTGCTCTGCCATCTGTTCCCGTGTGCTGTCACCAGGCTGCTCTGCAGCAGAAGAGGCAGCTGCTCCCTTTTCTAAGAGTTAACATGAGATATTGGAAAGAACACCCACCTCCCAACTCTGGCCATGCCTACAAAGGATGACAGTAAGTAAGTTTATGTACCCATATATTTGTGATGCAGGCGCTGGTACAATTTCTCTGACAGTGCCCTGCTGCCTCACATAACATTAGCAAGCTGAGTTTTCCTCTCAGGAACAAATGCAAGTGGATTAGCGGTAACACACTCTGCTCAGGGGTCTGCTTCATATACATTAGCCTCTCTGTGTTTTATGTCAATGATGTTTCAACAACCTGGTCCTAAGTTCAGGAACAAAGATTACTTGAAGGGGCTGCACGAAGAAATGACACGAACAAAAGCCCCATTTGTTATTAGGGAAAATAAGTACCAGTCTGGCTGTGAAATGAAAGGAAGCGAGACCAATGAGGGAAACAAAACTTAGGATACCAGCTGCTAGAGCATGAACTGGGACTAAGGTTTGCTTCTGCCATCTGCAGAGCGCATTTCCTCAGCCTATGAACTAGATCTTTGCTTTGCCAACATCTCAGCGTCAAAGAGTAAACACACCTTTTTGTTTCTTTGTTTTTTTAAAGCATTTAAAGAAAGTTCATTTAATGCTATTCATTTAGATTTCTTTGTCCCAGCATTTTCTACCAGCTTTTGTCCCTTTGGTTTCAGTAGCTCAGATTAAGTTACATCCAGAACTAACCAAGATTTATAAGAATCACATTAGTGTCCTGCAACTGGGGCATTTCTGTTCTCTATTTTACTTTTGTGAATAATTTTATTTTGCTTCTCTTTGAAGACTGGATGTAATGACACTTGTTAAATGATAAGGGAGACTCATTCTGCAGAACAGATGAGCTTGCCCAGAATAAAGACAGCATCAGAAACACTCCTCATTGTCAGGAACTTTGTGTTGTGTTTATGAGGCAAGGTTTTGGAAACCAGGCCAGGACATGGCAGTACTTCAGGGGTGACTTCTTTGGGGAGACACCAGAAGTTGTGTTCTGTGCCAGACAGCCAAACTGACTGTAAAGCACTTTTTAAATAATTATACCTGGAATGTACATCCTCTTGCTTTACATCATTCCACATCTTCATCTGGTAAAGGTTTCCTCTGCAGCGGAAATCCTGGAACAAATGCTTCTATCAGAATATTCAAAACTGAAAACAAGTGCTTTTAAATGAAGCCCAGAAACCCCTTCTCCCTTCTTAAGAAATTCCCTATATCTTTAGCATCAAATAGCAGTGCCTTCCTCTCTCATCCAGCAAAGAACATAAGCATGATTAAAGACACACACAACCACATGTGAATGTTTGGAGAGGCTTTCTCTCACAAAAAAATGAGTAAAGAATTAATTAATTATATTCACTCATATCAGGATGTTGTCCTGTCTGTGGGAAGCATGAACGCCTTTTCCCTTTTCTAAGAAAAAGTGGTCAGGTTTTACTTCCACAACTCTGAATGAAGAAGGCAATAATATCTGCATCTCTGTTTACTTTTGCATAGGTTGTAGTGAGAAAGGTATATGTAGAAAAATATTCTTCCCATGTGAATATTCAGTTCTGGATGATGATTTCTGAGTCAGGGAGTTCTGTGCAGATGCAGAGAGGAATCATTTATATTAATGCATACAGCTTTGACAATAGTAAACTCTTTTCTGATTTTTAGTCCATAAGAAGTCATGCTCAGGGATGAAAAGTCCTGGCTTTTAATGCAGAACTTACAAATATATGCAGACACAGATAGTCTGTCACCACCTGAATTTGCCAGCCAACTATAAAAATTGACCAGTCTGATTTTGATATATCTGAAATATGAATTTGTTTTGTTTCCATGTTATTTCAAGTTGATTGGAATTTATTTAAAAATTGTTTCTGGAAAGGTGCTTATCTAAAAGACTCGACTAATTTAAATGACTGCAGATAAAGACATGCATGTGTGTACATATTTGTGCATTATTTCTCTTTACAAATCCTATCTCTCTACAAACATCAAATCATTAGCCTACAACACTGAACCACATGTCCTCATCTGGAGTGGGGAGTTTTGGATTATTGTATGTTAAAACCTGGTTTGAATGGTTACTCTTTTTCCAGAAGTGTCTTACCTTCTGCAGGCAGTTGCCTGGTACTGCTGTAGTTTCTAGTCTGTGACACACCCTGGCAATAACATTTGAACTGACCTCTTAGAGTGTTTGTCTCAGCAATAGGCATTAACTTGCATGTACAAATAAGGTTTCTTTTTAGAAATCTGTCCATTTTGCACCCCTATTTCTGTCAAGGTGAAAGCATGAGCAAACTGAACACTTTGGTGCAGAATCAGTGGTACCCTGACATGATTTATATATGTGAAGACCAAAAACAATGTAACAAGATGTTTAGTTAGAGACTTATTTTTATTTTTTTTAATTCATAAATCACCTTTTTCTTTCCTTAATGAGGGATTTCAAGTAGAACATAAGTAACATGAAACGTCATTTTGTGATTGTTGTACACAAATATGGTTAAATATATCACAGGAAAATATCAACTGTACTTGGTCTTCAAGCCATAGAGGTTTTCACATATTTTCATCAGCAGTATGGTACCTCTCCTTTGCATCTGATTTAAATTCTGCTAAAGATTATTCTAAGAACTGTTGCCAGCCGCAGCCCAAAATTTTGGTCCTTTGTACAAATGTCATTATTTTACCCAAACTGCTATATCAGTGACAATTTTTCCATGTGGTCCATACCTGAAAAGTTGTATCCTCTCACATTTCTCTCCATAACTCTTTTAATGTTCTACAGCAGACAATCAGGAATGCACTTTTTCATTTTTAGTTCCCTGATTCCATGGATGCTTTACTCCTACTGAATAACATTAATACTATTATATACTTCTGCTTTAATACAACTTTTGCCTCTCATCTGTATAATTCTCACTGCACTTACATATAACTCATGTCTACTTTATCTTACATTTTTTATTCTGCTTCTCTCCTGCCTCCAAATGCTCATCCTCCCATTTCCCATTTAACTGTTTCAGAAATCATCATATTTCTCTTCCCTGAGAATGTTTTGCTATCTGGACATCTAGTCATAGGTGATCTGCCCTTCCCCCCAAGAAAGTTTCCCTTTCATTCCTCATTCTTTTAGGAAGTATGTGTTCTTTGTTTTGCACAAAGGGTGGAGCCTGGCTTTTCAGAACAGGTGTTCAGGCTCTTGTGATGAAGCTTGAAAAGAACAAAAGGTCAAATTCAGTTGCAATGGATCTCATCTCAGAAGAATTTGTTCACAAATACTTTTTAAGAAAAGAAAAGGTAAAACAAAAGGAACCATGAAGAAAAGCACCTCTAGATAACTAACTTGCCTTTATCCACTTTTTCTTGCAAAGACAAATCTGAAAGACAAAGAAGAAACATAAAGACTATGACATGGTGCAGTTGGTGATGCCACTTTTAAAAGATGATGTTCATGGGAATTTTTTAAGGCTGCATTAAAAGGAAATTTACACAAGAAAAAGAAAAACAAAATTGTACTGCTAAATAAAGTGTTTGCCTCTTCCAAGCACGTACAAGTAAAAAACTTCTCCATACAGCTAAAGGAGAAATTTCTGTCCACTTCAGAGCTATTACCTTTTTTTCAGCTTTTTTTAGTTTTTTCTCTCCACTGGAGGAGTTCATGCAAGAAATTCAGCTTACTGAAGGCTGACAAGATATTGCTTCAGCTACATGGTATCTCCACTGCTGCATTAAAGCCTGTGAGAATCATTACTTTTGCTATTTAATAATGTTTATATTTGTTATTTGCAAGCCGGGCTAAAAAATAGGGATTCTGTTTTGCAGCTGGAGTCATATATTGCCTAGCCCAGAATAAACATCATTAAAACAGTAAACTAAAATAGTTCAAACTCATTTGAAAAAAACCAACAGATTTTGAATTATTTTTGATTCTTTGTTTAGCAACTGCAGGGAGCAGCACTTAGAAGTAACAGAAACCTGTGGACGTGAAAAAAAAGTGAAAACTCTTCTTGCATAAGTCCTTGCTGTTAAGCTCTACTTGAGAGATTCAGCTGTGAGGTTTTTTTCAGTGCAAACTGGTAGAGTATGCACATTTATTTGATTTTTCATTGTATCATTTGAGAGAGCTTGTATTGCCTCATACAACCACTGAAGGAAAGAAATTAAAGTAGTATGATAGAAAGCAACTTCTTTTATCCAGTTTGCCCACATCTCTGAAAAATGAAACATTGAGGACTGAACACAGTCCAGCCTTTGCAGATCAATGTCCTCTATAATTTTAAATACCATATTTCCATCAGCTGCTATTGATAAATTAAGACAGAACTGTTCTGTATATCCCTAGGTCATTAGAAGAATCTGAAGAAAGAATTAAACAAATTCTTAGAAAACAATAGCATGCATTCAAATTCTTGATTATACTTTCCCACCTGAATAAAATCCAAAGTAGGATAATGCACAGTTTTACTGCTTAAGTTTCTGTACAACCCTCTTTTAAGCTGCTATAAACTGTAGAATTATTATGTAGTACATTGAGGGAATTCCTGACTGTTAAACTACTTCACTTCATCAAATCTAAATAGAGGAAATGCTGTTTAATTTTATTTCTTTCTTTCAGTTAATTAAAGGGACTAAATCTTGAGGTCAAGTTTTCATTTCAAATTTTACCTAACAATATATATGCTGAACCTGTAATATTTGCTGAGATTCTAAGATGTGCCACATAACATCTGGAATGTTAAATAAGTATTTTCACAGTATCAGAACACATTTTAATGACTATTTTGATTAGGAGTCCAGTGGAGTCTAAAATTAACTGCAATGATCTCCTTGCCAGTTCTTTAGAGAGCAGATCCTGAGAGAATGAGTAGTAAATAAATTAATTAAGCTTATATTAATTACATATTAATCTCACTATCTTTTCCCTCCACCATCTGTCACATGCTATGTCACAGTTAATCAAGTCACAACTGGTCAACAGAAAATAAAAATGGCATTTGTAAGGATTATAAGTAATTGGATCATTTCATCATTGGTGACATTGACTGTAAAAATCTTTTTTTTTTTTTTTTGTCCCATGCAGTTTTGTATCACATCAGCTGCTCATCATAATGTTGAGGTGGGAATTTCCCCTATCCAAATAAAGAAATTACAGATTTGACATCTAAGAAGACCTATTGTCTTAGCAGAACATAAACAGCTTAAGGAAAAGGACGCAAATGAAACACAAAATGCCATTCATTTCTTGACACTGTCATGTATTGATGACAAATTTCCATTTTCCTTGCTCTCACTTAAGAAACTCTTTCTGTAAATTTTACACCTGTAAAAGTTCTCTCTGAGCTTCATATTTGGAATACCATAGAGAAAGGCAAGTTAGAATCTTGTTTGACAGGTTGCACTTGCTCCAAATAGTTTTGGAGCCTGTAAAATGTCTGAGTCTGTGCACATTTGTAGCTGCAACTAGCTTTCTGTGTGCTGTTTATGAATATATAATGAATACTAAGAACAAGAAGGCTCCAGACATCCTGTTACAAAAAAATCAGGCAGCTTTATAACACCTTAATTCTTGTAAAGTCTGATTTTCTTAAAAAAATTAATTAGAATTCTCAACACAACCAGCATAATGACCGAAGTTTGCAGCATACCTCAAAGTCAGTAGGTAACTTGATGGGATAATTCACCTTTAAAATCAGAAATTCCATCTCAATTGCCTCTGCTATAATTATATACCTAGAAGTGCTGCACAGACAGAGTAGAGCAAACAAAATCAAAGAACAAATCAGCACAGATCTCAAGGACTAGCAACAAGGGCGACAACAAACTGATGCTGCAGAGGAGTGCCTGATGCACCTTGCAACAATATAATACTGTCAAGAAGATTTATTGTGGGCTGCACATGAAACCTGACAATAAACAATAGTAATTTCATCTTGCATGTGTTCTTGGCCTTTATGGCCCAACCTCTTCTGCTAATGGAAGCAATGGCAGGATAGGGGTTCAGGCAAAACATTTGTTTATGGATACATATAGATGAAATACAACTGTTCAGTGTTGATTCATTGGCATGGTTCCTGGCATGATTTAGGATCACTACCACCAGCATTATCTCAGACTTCCAATGTGGTTTTGAGGACAACACAAGCCAGAGACTGTTACACTGTTTCTAGTCAGTTTTATATAAAATAAGACTGGTTTTATGAAAGCACACAAACAAGAGGGTTTTGTAACAAGTGCAGTACTTGGCATGGCTTGCCCCCATCTCAGTTAGGATTTTCTCAGGATATGTTCAGCCAGACAATCTTTGACCTTTATCTGTACTCATTTATATGTAATATATGTATGATGACCTATGAGGTGAGCTTAAAAAATGTTCAAGGTCAACAACATGAACTTTAATCTTTACAAAATGTGTGTGGTCTTTGAAAACAGAATTTGACAGGTTAGAATGATGATTTAACACCATTTGAAAAATTGACATATTAAAAGCCATATATGGCAGTGTTTGATTGCTGCAAATGCTGCATTTGAAATTCATGTGTTTTCTATTAATAGAAGGACCAACCCTTCAACTGTTACTTATTCAAATTGACACTAGTGCTTGTTAAATGGAGCAGTGTGAAACAGCTTTTTGTATACAAAATAATATTGTTGAGACTAGAGGACGAGGGTTTGGATCCATAAATCTCATTTTGATTCTTTGGATCTCTTAAAATGACCCACAGTCATAGAAATGCCACAGATTTGTCACTGTCTTGATGTAAAGATTAAAAATTATAATGGCTAATTTGATCAAATAAAATTTTACATTTCTTTTCATTACCATTTTAGTTCTGAAGGATTAACTGTTTCCCTCTAAGTATCCTAATAAAGAGTTTTAAAATCAGAATCAGAATTAAAATACTCTTGCAATAAATATTTCTTCAAATTGAAACTACAAACAGAATCCAGTGGTAATCATGGCTAAAATATGGTTACTTCATCGGAGGCCTGCTTGAGAAAGAATAGTACAATCTAACTGAAATAATTTGGATTTTCTGGTTTTACTAAATTCTTATATTTCTACCATCAATGCTGCACTTTCTTTTCTTTTTTTTTTTTTGCTTGTTACTCACATTTGTACACACAAGCTTGAACAACGTTTTAAACTATGTTGATAAATGAGCAAACTGAACAAGAATGATTGCAGAAGAACAGAAAATGAAAAAAACCCCTACATTTGGGAGCATAATGAAATAGCAACATTAAAATGGAAAGTATTTTTAATGGATGAGGCAGCCCTGTCTGCTACTAGGAAAATGTGAATTATTCTGAAAGAATATTTTTACTGCTAAAGTCAGAGGTTGCATTGCAGTAATTTTAAGACTAATACTGATTTTACTATGATATTCAATTATATATGATGAAAATGGATGACAATTAATAATCTAATTTTATTGTGTAACTAAAATATTTATCAGGGAGTCCAAATTCAATAAGCTTTTTAATAAGATGTTTTGAATTTATATTTTTTTTTTACATTTCAGAGTCAATTTCAATAATCAGAAGGTCAGAAAACAGATTTTGTGTGCAAAGAAAACACATATTTACAGATTAATAAAATAAACAGCAAGGATAAGCAAAATTCAGACTATTAATACTTTATAATTACCTGAAACTTCTGCCTAAAACATATTTCTTGGTCTTCAGTGCAACTAAGAGCACATGAAACTTCAAATCCTCTTAATCCTTTAAAAATCCAGATTTAAAGTGGCTTAACCATAATCAGAAACTGTAAAAGATTGTTTGCAAAGCAAAAACATAGAAAAGGTATCAATAAAAAATTACGTATTTTGAATATATGGCCATCCTCTAATACTCACAACTTTGCTAGAATAACTCCACAAAGCATAAAATAATCTAGCAGTCTTTTTGCAGGTTCTCCAAGTATTCAGCTTGTGTTTCTCTAAGAATATTGCAAGTGTTCATACAAGATCATATGTGTTTTTCTAATAAATGTTTAATATTAGTCTTTATTTAAGAGGTTATTTGTTCTCCTGTACTTAAGAATTTACAGTTGTCATTGTGGTTTGACTGGCAGAGAAACTGGGATTATGTACATGATGCTAAATGTCAAAATACTGTTTTATGAAAAATTTGCATTTTCTGCTCCTGTCCATCAGACTTCTTTCAAGAGACTTATGTCCTGTGTGTTTTTAAAGAAAAATCTGAAAAAGAATAAAATATTAAAAACAGTTTTGAAGAAAACTGCTTAAAAGTGTGATTATAGCTATTTGAAAAATATGCAACAGGTCAAGAAAATCAAAGGAAACAAAGTGCATGTGTACTTACATATAAAGATATATTTGTGCCTATGTGTGCATGTTTGTGCCTCTGTCTACACAACATAAAGACACAGAATGCTGAGAAGAAAAAAAAACCAATTAGGTCTATTGATCTATATGATTATTACTACTGAAGTCTTAAGACTTGTTTATTGTGCATCAGGTATTCCTTAGCAGTTATTCACAGGAAGTCACAAGTTTAAGTCTATAATAATAAAAAAACAAACTCAACCAAACAAACCAAAATGAACCAAACAAAGAAAAAAGAAAGGCGCAAACAAAAAAGCAACAAACAAACTTCTCATTTGCCTTGCAGGTGAATGGTCAGTTTGTAGATAGTTTGTTTTTAAAACAATTGTGATTAACCAGTAGCTACAGTTAGGCCATGGTGTTCTTTGTTTCATAATATTCCATTTAACCCAAACTTTGTTGGATGTAAATGTTTTTTACCAGATTTTAAACAAGCTGACAAAGCTCGTATTAATAGTAGTCTAAATTTTTACAACCGTGGTGCCATAAATTTTGAATTCTCTGGATATTCAGATGGGACCAAGGATTATGCTTTAGTTCAAGTCTAGTGAATTCTCTGGGAACTTTTGGTCCTGCTAGCTCTCTCATATGAAAATTCCAGAAACTACAACATGACACCTGTTCATCTGCTGCTTTCTGAATATAATTCAGTTACAAAGAGAACATGATGTTCATCACCATTTGAAAAGCAGAAAGCAGGAACATTTTTTTGCCTTACAGAGGCATAATTTCATTAAAATAATTTCTGTGATTTCTGCCAGGGGTTATTTTTAGCTCTGGCTGAAAAATCGTAGCTAACACTCTTTCCCCAGTTCTTCCATTTCAGTAAAAAATGACACAGTAGTTTTGTGACAAAATGTTGTGAGTAATTATGAATTAAGGCAGAGTTTATTGGTGAAGTTCTTTGCCTGTTCCTTACCTAGAATGGAAGGTCCTGCTATGCATGGTCAGTTGAGTAAGACGATTATCACAGTTTATAGCACTAAACAGCGAATTCTCTAAGTCTTGTGAAAACTTAGAAAGAAGTAAAAGAAATTATTTTCTGACCTAAAATATCTTTTAAAAATTAATTCACTTCAGCTGATCTTACATAAAATTATCTTAATTTTCTAATATTTTTATAACATTAATGATTATTTTTAAAGAAGCCAAGTTTGAAGAAATGAAAATTTAAATTGTTTATTTTAGAACACTTAAAATCTATTTTTTTAATAAAAATTAATAATGTGTTGAATTTCACCAGATTCCAAGATATTTGGGGAAAAAAGAGCTCATGAGGTGGCTTCATATAGAAAGCACTATCACTTGTTTCTTTGGTTTTTTTTCTTTACAGACTGGGTTCACAGGAATTCCTAAAGAAATTCTGCTAAAAATACTTAATTATTTTTTCCATACATTTATTCTTTCTGTAGCCTAAGGGACAGAAAAGAGTAAGATCAGGATCCATTCTTAGTCTAATAAAAATTGCATAAGTTAAAAGTAACTCAATATGAGCAAATGGTTTCTGTGGCTTTCAGTGAAGCTACTCTGCTCAGGTATTCTTGTAATAGTATCTACAAGTTTATTGTCTCTTCAAGGGATTGATCCTTTCAGCTGACTCTGGTTCTTCCAAGCAATG
This sequence comes from Alaudala cheleensis, assembly GCA_013398995.1. Lineage (NCBI taxonomy): Eukaryota > Metazoa > Chordata > Aves > Passeriformes > Alaudidae > Alaudala > Alaudala cheleensis. Next base: position 131,477 of record VWYE01014869.1, read on the forward strand.
AGCTATGACAGTCAAGACTCCACAGGGAGCTAGGATTACATATCCATAGCAAAAAAAACCAAAAAAAGAAAATAAAAAAAAAGGAATTAAATCTATAATATGCTTGGAAAGAAAATAAAGTGTACAGAATTTTTAGCATTATGTTTTTCTGCCAGCCATTATTTTGGAAAACAAATACATAATGATCCTTTCCTGAGATGAGGTAAATTTAAAACTTTGTACGGTGAACTTCCGCTCTGGAATTTAAGGAAAAATAAACATTCTCATCTGTGTCTATTGGTCACAGGAATCTGTGCAGAAACTAGTTAAGTCATCTACCTAGCTCATTTATCCTTTTGGAGCAGAATTAATTTTACTGCTTTTGGGAGTTTATATTCTGGAGTACTTGCCTAGATTTCATTTTGTGGCCTTCAATGGCAAACCTTGGTAAAGAAAAAATTATATATAGATATAGATAATTACTCACAAAAATAACAAGAAGGGGGAAAAAAGGCTTTATTAGAGGTTGTGGTTCTTTAAGAAACCTTGGTTGGAAGCCCCTGAGTAATGAGAAAATGTCCAACTCAGTAACTGTAAATTGGATTGAATCAGCTCACTGAGATGCAGCATTGGAAGAAGTGCTGATTTCGGTTATTTCACAACTGCTAGATGTGTTATTATAAACTAGAAGTTAATCAATTCTGAAAGCAATCATGGAGCACAATTGGGAAAGAAAAGCTGACATGAGTGGGGGATGTATCTTCTCAAGTGTTGAAGAAGGACTCAGCACATTATATAATTTTTTTACATTGTAATAGCTTATACCTTAACATAATATCTGCAACAAAACAAAAATTCCATGCTTATGGAGGAAGTAATTAGAGCACACATGCTGAGGATGGTGAGGGTAGTGGCAAACCACAATAAAGATATGCAGAAAACATTCTTATAACTTTGAAATGTGCACTAAGCAGATTTTTTTTTTAAATGTTGATAAAATTTGAAGACATGAATTTCCCCTTGTCTTCCCCCAGATCTGCCATCCTTGTGATATTTATTGTCCTGGGAAGATGACCTGCATCAAATATAACAGATACTTCTGATAGAATTAAATGACAATTTGTGGAAGGATAAGAAAAATAATTGTCTTGTTTATTTTCTACACAATGTAGACTCATACTTTCTTTTAAAAAGGAAAGATGAATTTCCCAATCTCATTCTACATTTGAAGATTTTGTTCAATATACAACTTGAAAAAAACATTCCCTTGCTAAAACAGATATGCTGGCAAAGAGAACTTTTGGCAGTGCAGCTTACTCTATGTGGTAATTTGTTTAACTCATTCTACAGAGCTAATTTACTAGTATAGACTACATGTTTACCTCATGAGCCTGGGAAAGGTAGGAATACCTCATATGCAAATGGGTTTTTTAAATGTAGAAAATCTTACCTATGATCTGAAATTTCCCCTAACACACACAGGCATGAGACTCTTCTATGCTTCTGCACATGCTTCCTACATTATTATTATTTACATGCATTTTCTTTATTACATTAGTGTACCCAGTAACAGTGGTTGATAGCAAATTCAGACCTTTATAGAAACACTCCTCCAAAGCTGAACAAACCTTGAAGGAGAGATCTATTATTAAAGAAATTAGAATAAAGGAAATCAACCCCAACCCTGCACACACTTAAGCACCTGCAGAACTTAATGAAGTGAATGCTCAGTTGGAGATCAATAACAAGCATTTAGCATACAGTTAATGCTTTCTTCAGTGATTGCAAGGTCAAACTCATGTTTCCCTATTTAAGTAGTAGGAACACCTTAAAGAAGTGATAAAATGCACTTGAAGACATAATTTTCATATGTATGATGATGTATGACTACGACTAATATTACAGTTGAGGAAAATGCTGTTTATCTGACAATTTTATCTCTAGATCAAATGTCACAATAACAATGTATTCATAAACTACTTAACATCAGTGGAAGGTATTTTGAAATTTCATTCTGCAATGTAGTTTTATTTCCCTATACAACAGTAAATCAAGCCCTGACTAATGTAAACTAGCTGTATTCCTAAAGCAAAAAGAAACCCCAGAGCCAACAAAAAAACACCAACCCCCCAATTTTTGCTGCTTTTCATTGCACCTCCAAAATACTTCTCCAACACTTCCTTTAATACACTTGTAATGATGCCACATTTGCCCATTTCACTTCCTTTTTGTCCAAGCCATAAGCCATCCACACAACCAGCAGCCATACAGAAAGACAATGCATGTGGCCTGGAAAATTCTATCTGCTTTTGTTATGAGGTTGTACAATCCCATAAAGTCTGTATATTGGAGCAGATATAAGGAGCAAAATACCTCATTTACTTCTGTGCACGTCTCTACAGACACCATGAAAGTTGAGAACTCAGATCACACTTTCCCATTCTGTAAAACAGATAAGGAAGGATGTGAAGTTTGTCTCTGGATGATGCAAGGAGTCGTATGAAACAAAATTTAACCAAGAAGCAGGGAGGAAGTTGAGCTGACAATGACATCTTGGTAGAGAAGAAAAATGGCAACATGCTGATTTTTGTTCTGGGGAGGCTGAGAGCTGGCTAACTTTCCCTGCACTCAGCAGGATATAATTGCAACATCGCAGAGCAAAATGAACAGCCCATCCACAAGTGACTTCAAGAACATAGTTTTTTTTTTTATTTTTTTAGTTCAGACACTATTCTACTTGGCAAGTCTGTGCTTCATTAAATGTATTCAGTCCTTTCACTCTCTTTTCTTTCTTCCAATGCAGAACTTGAATTAAGACATCAGTTCCTCCTTCATTGCTTGCCAACACTCAAGACAGAAATATTTCACTAGAGACATGATGAAAGAGAAGATTCATTAGCAAGAAACATCAATACAGTTTTGTGACCTTAGAAAAACAATCATAAAGAAGAAAGTGGGCTGTATTCTTGGCATAAACAAAAATATTCTTAACAGAAGAACACATCTAATTGTGTATAGTTTTAGATACATGTGTAATATTCCTTAATTTAGAAAGCACACAAAAAAAGAAAAGACAAGACTAAAATGATATAGAGTTTTACAGAGTGCACGTGGTGCACATGGCATAAGTTCAGACTAATTTGATTTTAAAAACTGGAGCTGCAAGAACAGGTGGAAAATATTCTCACAGAACTATGGTATGACAAAAAGCCACAAATCTTATCAGAATTGGAAATAGTTGCGTGTTGAGAAGCTCTGACACTGTCATTGATACACTACCAAAGAAAATAATACTAAAAGATTGTATCATGACAGAAATAGTAGTCGTAGTGTTTCACAGCATCAGAAGTGACTATTTACTTATCTACTATTATACTAATCTGGGAAGTATGGTTCTAAAGACCATTTAGAGGGTTGACCTTGACTGGCTACAGGACCCATCTTCTCTCTCGCTCCCTCTTGTTAACAGAGGGGAAGAAAATAAGGTGGAAAAACTTGCTGTGAGATAAATTCAATTTAATAAGAAAAGCAAAAGCTACACATGGAAGCAAAGTAAAAAGATGAGTTTATTCAGTATGTTCCACCAGTAGGGAACATTTTTTTCCAGGAAAGCAGGACCTCATTACATGTTATGTGCACATGCTAGGGAAGCCAAAGTGATAACCAATAGCCCCACTTCCTCTTCCTTTCCCTCAGCTTTCTTTGCTGAGCACAAGATCATGGGAATGTAGGGAATGTTCCTTTGGTCAGTGTCTGCCAGATGTGCTGTGTACCCTCCCAGCCTCTTGCCCACCCCCAGGGTTTGGGAAGAAAGCCTTGACACCATGCAATCACTGCTCAGCAGTCGCCAAAACGCTGTGTACTAACAATGCCATCCCAGCCACAAAAGTAAATCACAGAACTATTTGCACTGCTGTGATGAAAATAAACTCTGTTGAAGCCAGACAGACAATGTTATTGGCAGGAGCACACACGTGGACACTGAGAAAGCATGATCTAAGGGTTTAGAGCAGATAGATGCAATTGGTGTTGAAGAGCATTGTGCTGATGTGCATATGCATATATCCATATTGTACTCAGATGCATACAAAAAATTGATAATGTAGTCATCAAGAAGCAGCAAGCAAAAGGTACCTCCCTATATTCCTTGTTTCTGTCTTGTCACAAGAACATGTTTGGACTGGAGAGAGTGTGATATTAAGAGCTATCTCACTGCTTCTGCTGTTTTTGCACAGGAATTACAACTGTGACAGCCTCAGTCAAGGTCATCAAAATGAAACTGATCCTTTCTCAGTAAAACATTTCCAATGTGAAGATTCAGAAAAATATTCAGCACATTCATTTTTACTAGGTGTACCTGCACCCTGAAGAAATATGCTAATGATCAAAAGACATGAGCAACAAAGATGTCTAAAGTGAGTATTCTCCAAAAGATAATGTTGTAGCTTGAGTATGTTGATTCTTTCCCCTCTTGCTTTCAAAGTAAGCTGCCTTCAGGCTCAACCCTCATGTATCAAAGAGAACAAACATAACAGAAAATGTTTTAGGGACAATTTTCACACTTGAAGGTGTTAGAAGCTGCTTGTTTCAAGCTCTGATTGAAAGCTTTATTCAAACGGAGTTTATTTCAGGCTTGGAATGAACATGGAAATATTTATCACACTGGTTTATTTTCTTGGAAAATGGACATAGCTCTCTCTCTTTCCTGTCTTCAGGTCTTTGTGGTCTGGGGACTTTAAGTGAGTCTGGGCCATTCTTGCAGCTCTGTATCTCAAGATCTCTCTTGGTCTTTGATAGACACTTTTGGAGATAAATAGAGGAAATTCAACTCACCCACTAATCTCAGCACTAGAAGAGAAACACCTGTGAAGACAGTTCAACATTTTTTTATAAATTTTGTGGACCGTTCTTCTCTGTTCTTGTAGAAGTCTTTTTCCTTCTCAGAGTTTATTTCTTATGTCTGTGCAAGCAATTGCTAACAAACCTAATCAATTAGGAGTTGATCTTCAACATTCCCAAAACCCCTTGATCTCGAGCTCTCTTGTGGCATTATACATATACAATTCATCTGGTTCACTGCCTGGGTTCCAGCCCCTTTCAGAGGATGCCTTCAGTCAGGCCAGGCTCTGAAGATATTAAAGGTCCCCACCCACCTAAGGAACTGCATAAATGAGCCTTACCTGTCCCTTGCAGCTGTGTGCCTCTTCTTATACTTATCAGAAATCAGACAGGGTAGATAAACAGGGTTTCCCATTCCTCTGGATAGGATAGGTCATTTTAACCCTTTACAAGTCACAGTGGAAGGTCTTGTACTTTGCCCTGGCTGCCAAAAGTGTTCATAGAAAGTTTGTAACAAATAGCTCTGAGGACATAGTCTAGTTTGTTGTTTGGGTTTTTTTGGTTTTTTTTTAAAGGTTTCAAGCTGACTGCAAGTCAAATTAGACTATAAAACCTCTGACTCCATTGCTCATTACAGTGATTGTGTACTCATCTCACAAATTATAAAGTAACAGCGTCAATAAAGAGAAATTAAATAGGTCTACAGCCTCTTCCATTTCTCAGTTAATGGGTTGTTTTCTGTGCTTCAGTTTGAAAAAGTGTATTCATTTTTAATTCTAGTAGCAGTTGGCAATTTGTAATCTTTTTACAAATACTTTGGTTGTTATTTTTGATGTTGACTAAAACAACTCTGTGTGATTCTGAGCCTTTTTCCCCACCTTCAGTTCCCTTACAGTGTCTTTTCTAAACTTTCCAGCCCTGCAAGCATGGCAAATGTTGGTGCTTTCTGTTTGCATAGTGAGAGGAAAGAGAGATGACCAGCATGGTAAAAACTGAAAGAAATAAAAACATCTTATTAGCTAGGCTGCAAATACATAAGGCATGTTAATAGAACAGACTGTAGAGTGGAGAAGTCTGGGCTGACAAAATGTCTGGTTTTTTACATTTTTCCTTGTGTAAGAGCAAAAGCAAAGAGGGAATTATTGAGTGGAAGGTGGAGCAAATGAAACAGTTGCAATATTTTATAAATACGAATTGCATTTACATTTGTAAACAGTTAAAGTCCAAGATTTTTTTTTTCCTAAAAAGGGCAGTAACAGCTCCCTAACAATTAAGCAGGTTTTGTGCTATCATTCTGTATGACATTTGCATTAAATTATTGCATACTGGGACCAGAAAAAAACCTCACTGATAGTTATAGTGATATGTCTGTATTATTTATAGGCATAGACACTGGAATTTTTCATATTAATCAGTTTTTTCAGAAAGGTAACCATCAGATTACATTTTTTTAAATCTACAAAGCCTCCATAGCAGAATCTAACACAGAACATCATGGTAGGAATTTTCCTGTTGAATTATAAAAAATACTCAAAAGGTTCATTCTTGAATATTTAGCACAATATAAATGTATTGTATCAAGAGACGGATTGGGCACCACAGAACAAGCATTTCACTGACATGATTTAATGATCATGATATAAAATGTAAGACTAGCCAGTGACTAAATGTTCACGGAGTGTTTTCAACAGAAAGTTCTCTCTTAAAAGGGTCCTGAGTAAATGATTCTTCAGGGCCAGATAACAGTGATTTATTATTACAACACAAAAAAGATCTCAAGTGTTCTAACACAAGTCTTCCAGCTCTGGATCACTGTATTAGGTGTCCCTGTCCATGGTGGGGTGATTGGAATAAGACTTGATTTAAGTCTTATTAAGAATCTCTTAATAAGAGATTAATTAATAATCTCTTAAGTCTCTTAAGAATCTTTAAGATTCTATGATTCTGTGATTCTATGTCCCAAGATACTTCAAAAGAAGCTTGCTCATTGATTTCTATGGGTTATATTCAGCACTGGATTTAGATTTTCAACATGAATTTACATTACTTTCTTCCCTGAAAATGAACTGAAAATATGATAATGGTATGAGGTCAATCCTAAAGTCAGGAAAAAATTTTCTTGTGCTAGACAAGATTTTAAAGAAGGATCAATACTTTTTGCAAAGTAATTTTTAAATCACTCCTTAGATGATATCCACATATTCTATAAACGAAACAAATATTACTATCATTGAAGAGAACCTATCAAAATAATTTTAGATAATCAGCAGGTTAACAGCTAGCTATGTGACCAATGCAGCAGGTTTTGTCTATGCCAATGCATAGACAGGATTTACATACACTATACATAATAATATAGTCTCAGAAACAGAGGATCAACAAAGAATGTGCTTCTTATTTGGATTCTGGTGTTTTACATTTACTTTTTCAGGTCAATATGTGGTCATCTGTTTACAGAAGACTTTTATCAAGACTTTCCATCCTGTTGTCTCAGTCAGTGACCTTTGCATTCAAGTCAGAAGCTACTCCCTTCCATTAGGACAGCTGCCCTTACCCAACATCTTTTTGTGCCAAGGATGAATACATTATTGCAACTATAACTTTTCTCTGTTTCCTGACATGTAAGAGCTCAAATGCTGCATTTAAAAAAAGAGCAGAGGAGCAAACGGGGTTACCCCACAGAATACCATTACCAGCAAAAGTCTTTTTCAACAGGAGGGCTACCTCCTATTTAGCCCTTTCTCACTATACTTTAGCAAATAGTTGTTTTAAAAACTGCACCTGCTTGTACACCACCAGACACCCCAGTGCCTTAGGCTTCTTTACCTTCTTTAACTTCTTTTTCCTCAGTTCTTTTGAGCTTTAATCTCTCTGATCTCAGTTTGGATGAAGATATCTGTTTTTTTCTTCAATATTGTGCCTCTCACAGAAGCCTGTTTTCATTTGATTTTTTTAAAGCTGCCTGGTTTAACACTGTATTTTACAAATCTGTTAAAGATCCTGCCATAAAGATAGGAAGAAAAAAAAGTTGTTAAAAATTCCCTCTCTAGTCTTCTCCTTGTTCACCCTTCAGATCCCTGTCATTTTATGACTACAGTTATGTGACTGCTTCCTGCTGAGTTTCCAAGCTACCTTCTCTGATACTGAGCTTATGTCACTGGCCCTAGATCCCCAAAATCAATGTCTCTGCTTTTCTAACCTGTTAGTTGTTTCAAATACCACCTCCTTCAGATCTACACTTGTCTGTGGGTGCCCAAGACTACTCAATAGTCAGCTCCTTTAATTACACATCCTGAATATATTCTTCATTTCTATAATTAGCACTGTAATGTTAGGATAGTTACAAGACTAGCCATATTTACCTCTATAATTTTGATTAAATAATTGGGGCAAAATAAAAGTAATATTTAATTTCTGTTCATTTGAGCATTTCAGTCTCATGCATTTTTTTGCTAAACATGTTTAGCATGCTTTTGCTAAACAAAGAGCTACTGGGCAGCAAATAACAAAAGCAGCAAAAATAAGTTTAAACAATAATTTCTTCTTAGTTCCCAATTTAGAGGTAAACTATATTTCATTACTTCCAACTCTTCATCACTTCCAACATTTTCATAACTCACTTTCTAACACAGATGTTGGCTTCCATTATCCTGAGAAAAAGCACATTCTCCCACTCCAACAATGCCCTCCTATTTTATCCTTTTAGATGTTTCACATACAAGTATCCACTAAATATCAACACAGAGTCCAGCCTAAATAATTGTCCTTCTGCAGGCACCAAATAAATGATAAGACTCATTTAATTGGAACTGGATTTGTCAGAGGCATAGGGCAGTTCACACCTTCTTCAAGGTGCTGGGTGCAGAATATACCCACTCACACAATGGGTAAGGCTGATACACATTGCAGTTGTAGGCACACCTGATGGATGTGTTCAGTGAAGTTAAAATTTTGCTTTTCACTTAGAAAAATACACAAATTTGAAAGAAAAAATATTACAAATCTGCATTTTTTTTTTCCCTTGCCTCACATGTTGAACTTATAGACAGACAGTTTATGCCTCCTCTCTGTAGCCTCATTTTTCCACTGGTGCCTAGCTTAAATTTGCATCTGGCAAAGCATTTAGATTGCTCCTTCCATTTCATTATGATATTGATTTGGACAATAGAAATTAACTTCACCATGCACTGAAAGATAAGACTTCTGCTTAGGAGATAAAACCACACTAACAAAGATAGTTTTCTGGTCAAGTAACTCAACAATGTTTCAAAAGATCTTGATTCACTTTCTAGCTCTGACACAGCCTTAATATGTAATGGTGCACTGTGTGCCTCTGAGCTAGATATCTATGTCTGAGCTGTACTCATGTTTAACTTGCAGTTTGGATTATTTCCCTGAGTTTTTTGAAAGTGTACACATGTATAACATTATGCGAATACAAGTTTGAGGGATGGATAAGATTTTGCTTGATATTAGCACATGGGGATAAAGATCCCACTGCAAATTATATGTACTAACATATTTTTAAATATATGTATGCCTTTGATACCAATTCTGTGTTAATAAATGTTAGTTGTTTGTTTAATATCAATGTTAAGAGTACACTTTTAACATTACACCAAATCAAAATAAAAAATCTGAAGACTCCACATCTCTCCAGTGCCTCACAAATCAAAATATTTGTCTTCATGTTTGCTTTAATGTCATTTCTGTGCCCTACATTTTGTCCTGACAGTCCTGTGTACAGAGAAACTTTTATTCTTGTCCTCTTTACCACACACTTTCACATTCCACTTCCTTCAAACCTTAAGCATGTTTTAAGTTTTATCCCCCTCATGACCAGCTACTGAGCTGGGCACACTTTAATTCTTTACAATACTTGTGGGTTTAATCCAAACTTAGACAGAAAAAATCATCACCACCACCATCTCCACCAAAAAAAAGAATTGTCCAAAACAAGAAAAAAAAAATCCAGAAGGGCTTTGTAGATCTATTCATGTATTTCTATTCATCATTAAAATATGTTTATATATAATTAAGTATTGCTATTGCCAAAAGCGATTATATTTTGAAGACATTTGTGTCTTGATAAAGCTGCTCTTCAGACTCTACAATTCTGATCTAAAGTGGATCACTTTTATCATTTTGGATTTGTTATTGTCAATATGCCCTTCAGGATTTAGTTTTAATTTTCCAGTGTTTCATTCTGGTGAAAGAAAGCACAGAGAGGTTGTGATTTAGCAGATCATCATACATAGGATAAACTGCAAGTTGTTCCAGTGAACTGCAAGTGACAAGTAATGCATACTATTACTTCTGTGTTTAAGATTAAGCTCTCTTGAAAGTTTTTAACAAGGCAGAAGTGATTGGTCTTCAACTTGCTTTCTTAGTTAAATATCTTGACATATATTTAAAAATCAGTTATTGTAGGGAATTTCATTTATGCTGTGCTCACACAAACAAAATACACCATCATAAATGCCACTTTTTGAATCTTCAAAAACAGAAAAGCATGTGACTCCTCAATCAGTTAATGCAACTACCCAAACAACCTTTTATTCTATCAAGTTCCACTTCTATTTGATAAAAAGAAATATTAACTATATTTTTCAGTTTAATTTTCTATAAAAGTTTCATGTAGCACATGTTGACATTTACGAGGATATAGATACATCTGTATGTTCAACTCTTACATGTTTAAAAACTGTTCTGCTCAGAAAGAGATAACCAATATATTTTTTTTATTCTGACAAAGATAGTAGTTATATATAAATAATAAATGGATTGATAATAAATATAAAAATATAGTATTCATTATGAAAATAATATACTGAATGTGTGTGTATTCAGCATACATGTGGGGGAGATACTGCAAGGCAGGTATATCACTAAACTAATGTAGCTAATGAAAGTAGTATGTGTAAATCCCTCAGCCAACATTCCTCTGCAATATTTGTGTGAGAGGAAGCATTCTGATTTGTAAGGTTAAGTGCCCAAGAGGAATCTAAATTCATCTTCTGGCTGAGACAGAAAAGAAACACAAAGGCAAGTGAAGGACTAAATCCAGTTTGAGCAATCACTGCAGGAGTTGGGACAAAAGTCTCGGTCACTCTTCTCCAAAGTACTGCAAATGGTGTAATCATGAAAATGCAGCAATAGTGAGGACCTGAAGTCAATTTATGCAAGATGTTATCCAGTTTAGATTCAATGTATAATCATGAAATGTAAAAGCTCAAATACTTGCCTGCAAATTGTGATCAAATAATTGTTCTTTCGAAATTTTATGTCTAATAAAATGTCTCTTTAGATCTCTTTGTCTAATACAGACCAATTTTGCCTATCATCTGCCAGTTTTTTTCCCATGGACTTATTTATGTGATCAAATTTAATGTTTAAAGGGACATCACTACTTCTGGTGTAGCTGTTCCAACATCAAATGATCCAGTCATGGGGTGAGTGAAAAATGCTAAACTATCAGTCACTTCCACAGCCAAACTACTTATTGTTAAAACATGATTGTCTGCAGTTAGACTCATAAAGCTGTGTGTTACACATTAAAGTACAGGCTGAACTTCAAGTGTAATAGAAAACTGCTGTTTCGGCAGATTTCAACAGAATGTACAGAGAGAGCAGTCCTTTATCTACAGCAGTTTACAAGCCTTAAAGGGAGAAAAGACAAAGCCTAACAGAAAGGATGGTAGCCTGATATGGAACACATTAACATAGATTCAAAAGCTTACCTTGGACACAAAACTGATTTGACTTGGATGCTGAGGACAAAGATAGGCTAGGTTGTGCTTTGAAAAACATCTGTGCAGAACTGTCAAAAAGGAATATATTCAGAAAAATACACACAGATGGAGAAAGAACGAAACCTTTTTGTTGCTTTTACTTTCTTTTAATTTCATTCCTAATGAAAGTGCTGGAGCAGACTGCCCAGGGAAGTTGTGTGGTCTCCCTCATTGGAAATATTCAAGAACTGTCTGGATGCAATTCTGTGCCATGTGATCTGTGATGGCCCTGTTTGAGCAGAGAGGCTGGACCAGATGATCCACTGTGGTATCTTCCGACCTGACCCATTTTGTGATTCTGTGATGATTTTTGGTGTCCTGTGCTTTATGTGCTCATACCAGCATTTTGTAGAGATGCAGGAGTGTTTGCGGAAGGAAGTCACTGCAGTCTGGCAATTTTGCTGCGTACTTTTACTTGTGTATCATGCATTATTTTAGCCTCTGTTCTCCAAACACCTCTCTTTTTTCCTATGAAGTCCTTCAATATTTTGCCAGGATTGTCAACTTTTTCTTTTGGTTATTAACTTCAAATACCTGCCTCAGAATTGATACTGCAAATATGTTTTTAGAGGAACTGCTCAGTCCAGCTGCAAGAATTTCACTGGTTGTATGTCTTGTTATAACTTTAAAAAGTCCATCTGAATTAAAGGATTCATATTTTAACTGATGACATTTGATGACAGTTTTGTTCCCTATCTTGATTTTTTGATAGTAAGTCAGAGAAACTCCTTGAAAAGAAAATCAAATTTCATAATAAAAAAAGAGATCAGAAGTCAAGTTGATATTTACTTTTATAAACAATATAAGTCTGATTGTCTTACAAGTTTTGCTCTGTAAATATTGAGACTATCAGCTTGTGCTCCGAGCCTTTATGCAAAAGCTATTTCTGATGACATTGAGTCTTGGCAAACTTCAGCAGGTGAAAATATGAGTATGCCTAAGATTTAGAGGGTAGTTCCCATTTGTACCTGGTGGATAAATAAGAGCAAATGCTCTTTCTGCATGGTCTCTTTAACAAAACAAACCAAAACCAAAACAAAGCAAAACCAACCCAGAACAAAATAAAACAAGCAAGCCAAACCCAACAAAACAAAAACACAAAACAAAACAAAACCAACCCAGAACGAAATAAAACAAGCAAGCAAAACCAAACAAAACAAAAACACAAAACCAAACCAAACAAACAAAAAAAGGAAAAAAAGACCAACACAGAAAACCCACCAAAAAACCCAAAACAAAACAAACAATTCAAGAACTTCTACCTGAATATTTTGACAGGATTGCAGTCTCTTCTTGACCATTTGAAATATATTAATATAGGTAGACAGATACATAGGTAATCAGATCTGGTGGGCAACTGAAGGAGAGAAAAAAAGAGGATTTTTTCTATTATTTCTATTTTTTCTATTTTCAGTCTAAAATGTTTATTTCTGTATTTCTGTATTCAATTGTCTTTCAGAAACACACAAAAGTTTTGTCACTGATTTTCATATCTTTTTGGTAGCACTTTTCTGATAGCAGAGCCTGGAAAAGGAAGGAAAACTATTGTCTTCAATGTGGGCAGTAGTTTCAGAAAGCACAAAAACAACTGCATTTCCAGTTAGTTTCAGAAAACGTTCAAAAAGTGCAATGGAGTAAAATAAATTCTGCTGAAGGGGATGAATCCTGGCATTGCTAGATTGTGCAGGAACATTTTGGCTCATCAGCCAATGTAGTCATGGAACAGCCATTCCAAACATGACAACCTGAACCATCACATCTAGGGACTTGGGGTCACTGAAAACCATCCCCAATTAACAAATGGACCACTCAGAGCTTGATTTTTTTCTTTTTTACTAAACCATGTGACTTTGCTCCAGTTCTTGATTACAACTTCCACATTTCACAATTGCCCTCACCTGCAGCTCCTTTCACTTAGAGATGGAGACTACGGGGGGAACAAATTTTCTCTGACATACCAGGGGAATCCATTCTATTTTAATTCCTTAGAAGGTAGCTTGATTTCCTTGGTATGCTACTAGAACTTTTTGATTTTGAATGTTAAATCACAAATATATAATTACTACTCATTCATATGGGAAGGAAAAAAAACCTCTGTAATTCAGTTTAGGTTTTTTTTTTATTATTTTAATCTAACATCCATAATAGTAAATTTAACTTCACCTGTGACAAAAACCTCCATATTTTATGTTAAAACTAAGGGATTTGGTACTTCTGATTTTGATTCATTTTAGACTTTTGCTCTTTCAGCCATCAGAGAAATCTTTATTTCAATATTTATTTCAATAACCCCCCTCTCAGTTCATTAGATGACACATCGATAAATGACATTTTGGTGTCAGTTTATTGTGACTCAGAAAACTCACTGTGTAAGAGTAATTGTGGTCTAGATCTCAGATAGTCAAAGGAGAAAAATCATTCTCTATGTTAAGTAATATTAAATTACTGTGTCAGTAATGCTATAAAAATGTAAGTAGAACCACTAAATAATTTCACTAAAAAAACTGTTTCTACATAATCTAACAAATTTTCATAATATATTCATGCAGACTTACAAACAAAGCTTTAAAGCTTGAACTCCTTTTTCCTTTTTACTATAGTGAAGATTCCAGGCTTAAGTTGGCCCTAGAGAGCTGAGTCTGGGTGACTGGACATGGAACTTCCTGTACCCACACACCTCAGAATGCTGAGCTACCCAGCAGTCAATTTACCCATGTAAATTCCAGTAAATGGCTTCTTCAAGGCAGTTTTGCAGAAGCCTTCAATATTTGACACCTACACTGCTTCATTCACTGGTATGAGGCACTTTTCTGTTCCTTCATCATAAAGTGTTTAACTGGAGTGTTCACACACATTCAGGGAAAGATTACCCCATAACATTGATGTAACCATAAGACTTAGCTTTATTTTATATCCACATTAGAAACTTTCATGGTCCCAAGAACTAGTCTTAAAGAGATAATTGCAGCTGAGTATAGAATGATAAATATTTCAGACAAAACAGCTTACTGTGCTAATGAATATATTGTATTATGGTAGGCTGAAATATTTAGAATTAAAATTCTAAAATTTCCATTTTAGAACCGTAATTGTAAAACATTTCTTTCATCCTTGCTTAAGGATCACTACATGAGCATCAACAAATGCTCCCATCATAATAATTTCCTGTAACCACACATAAGCTGATAAAGTGAAATTACCTAAAAGGCAAGTTAAATAGCCAAAGCAGATTTGTTCCAGTATAATTTTACTTAGCTAACCCTGTACCACAGCTATCAACTGTGGTGACTAGTTAAAGCTGGATTTGCTTGAATTTATGCCTTTGGGCTCAGTACTATAACTTCCCTGCAGCATTCTTACCTCTTCTTCATGTGGCATAAACCTATGAATTATTTGTACGGGTTCCCTTTTCCTTCTGTCCCTTTCATGCCAGCATGTTTTCCTCAAGGCCAGTCACATGGAAGTTCTGCTCCTGATAATTTGGATTCTTAAATCACCATGATTTCATTCTGTGTACCTCACACTGCGCATACATCACCACCTCCTCTTGAAACCCTTCATAAAGGAACACAAAATTCACACCAGTCAAAAAAAAAAAAAAGGAAAGGAAAAAAAGGCAAAAAGCAACATATATTGAATTTGCTTAAAAAAAAAGACTAAGTGTGACTAAAACCAGTAAATTTTTTTTAAAACCTTCTTTGACTGCTTAGTACCTCATTTCCCCATTGATGCAATGAATTAAGAAAATTTTGTCTTTTCCAAGTCTGATTGAAGTATCTTGAATCTTTCTGGGAATTTATTCTTTTGGGCTTCATTGGGTGTATCAAATTCATATTCCAAAAAATGCTTGTTTCATCCTATTGGTGGTATATACAGGAGTCTGGCCTCCTAAATCCTGCTTCAGAGAACCAGGCATAAAATAGAAAATGCTCTCATCTTAATTCAGTACTTCAAAATTCTGTGTGGATTGTGTTCAAGAAAGCATTAAATAAAACTGGATCTAAATCAGTCAGATTTTTGCTACAAAACATATATACTTTAAAGTAATTGACTGGTATAAAGTGTTGCTCCCTGGGTAGGAGGAGGGTGGGGTGACAAATAGCAGCAAACAACTATCAATTACATATTTCATTCTTATGTCCAGGGGCTAATAATTCATATGTTAGCTGCAGGAAATTGAAAGAACAGATGACTAGTGCTGTCAAAACCTTGTTTAGTTACTGTTAGGGTATTTATATGGTTGTAAAAAGCTCAGTAGGAGTAAATTTTACATTCAACAGATTTTAACTATAATTATATATCCAAAATATAAATGTAGATTGGTTTTTATGAATTGCAACATTATCGTAGAGGTAGGCCACTTAAACAAATACTTACATGGGAAAAATTTGTATTTCTACTTTCCCTGACATCAGTATTTTGAAGCATTAAAAAAGCTCACTTGCCTGGTTTTCAGTGTCTGAAAATTTTTGCCTTTATGTTTCTTTCAATTTATGTGCCTAAATTTGTAGAAGCTAAACTTCATGATACCATATGTGAAAGAATAGTAAAAATTTCTATTTCTGTGTTTTACCAGAGAAGTGAAATCTTATGCTTATCAAAGAACCTAATTGTTGGATGATTTTCAGAAAGTTGTTAACCCCAACATGAAAAGCAAACTTTTCTCTTAATTAAAAGCAACTATAATGACAAGAAAACATTGATAACTCTGAGAAGATATTTTTGCTAAAATGTCCCCTATGTTTTTAATGATATTGAATTCAGCCAAACACAGTAAAAATCCAAAGCTCTTTGATGGCATTTCAGCATTCTTCCTGAAATCTGTAACAACTGTAATAGTCCTCCTGATTGAAGCCACTTGATTGTGAATATGCTACACGCTTGTTCTCTGGGGTCTCATCAGATTTGAAATAGTTTAGCTCTCTAGTGTTATGAAATAAAAATATCTCAAACAACAGTGACTGATGAGCCCTGCAATAGACATAGAAATAATCTCTAGTATCTGATTTGGAGATTAGAATACTATGAACATATGTAGCTGCAAATTGCAATTTATTAATTAATCTTGATTTTCTTATTATTGGCACATACAGACTATCATTACTTCTATTTGTCTAAGCTTAATATGAGTTTACCTTTGAGCACTTGTTCTCATACAACTGTTAAGCACTAGATTTAGTTTGTGCAAGTGCCAACACTCAATTAAAAGTCTGGCAGGACTTTTTAATCAGTTTTTAACTCATGTTAGAAGTAAAACAACATACACAAATGTCACACTAAGACTACTTGGTAATGTGTCATACACTGCTTCAGACAGCAACCAAGCAGATCATGCACACCATTTAATTATTTAGACAGATGTATCAGAAAAGATGTTCCTCATGTCCACCAATGCCTTGTCTCAAGATAAAAGACTAAATTAAAATCACATTGATTGCTCAAGAACAAAGAGCAAAGAAAGAACTTGAAAAATGACAAATACTAAACAATATGAATATTAAATATTTCTCTGACTTCAAAATGGTGGGATACGATTATTTCAAGCTTTCCAAGATATTCCACTTGGCACAATGAAGCAATTAGAGAAATTTTCACATTAAAGGAAATTTTAGGGAAACCATCTGTAATGGAGGCTGTAAGGGAGAACTGAATAATCACCTCAGCTATGAACTACAGTATTGCTGAAACCATTCAGCTTGAGGAGTTTGAGGAATCAAACAGTAAAACCAGAACAGCATGGGGGACTCAGATATTTTGTGTAGTGTTTCTTGTCATGCTGTTAATTTTCTGCAGTCTCTAGTCCCTTCTATTTGAGACATAATGAATCTTCTGTCAGCTCTTGAATTTTTTGCTGTTCCCAGAAGTGGTTCATACACAATTGTGCTAATATCAGTGCTCAAAAGTCTGAAAACTGATAACAAAATTCTCAAGGAGTGTTAAGTGCTGTACAAACTTGGTTAGACAATGAAAGTCAAAATTAGAGAAATCTACATTCTTCTGAACTAGTATTTTTTTTGTTACTACTCTCAAATGAAGAAATAGGAATTGTATGATGATTCAGCTAGACAGGATTCCAATTTTAAGGTGCCTAGGTATTTTATTTGTCACCTTAGTCAATGTGCATAATGTTTTGGTTAAATCCCAAGTTAAAATAATACTCCCAAGAGTCCTCCAGCTTTCCAGTTCATGGCATGGATATTTTGGACTGTTTGGTTTCTATAGGTGGTAAGCTTTGAAGATGATAGCAGTAAATAAATAAATTATGACAACTTAGAGGATTTCAAATGCTAACACTACTAAATGTGACACTCAAAACATTCCTCAAACTTATCTTGAGAGAGTGAACAGGTACATCATTCTGACTTTAGGTATTTGTAATCTTCCAAAGTATATCTTTCTGGCAACTAAAGTCTCCATAGCACAGTATTCATATCCCACATACAGTGATTTAAAATATATGTTAACAGCAAATGCACTTTTATGCACCATGTAGCAAATAGTTCTGAATTTTATTTTTAAAAGCAACATCAGCTGAAGTTTTATAATTACACACTTGTTACAGCCAGCAAAGCATGTAGACTTCTTTCTTTTTTTCTCATTATTACCGTTCTGGGTTGCTGATATACAGAGAATCAATCTGTCTCCTCCCCATTAATTCCAGCTCAGCAACTTCCTGACTCAAACTTCTGCGTAAAGCTGCTGTGTGATGTCAGACAGCTGGTTTTCACCTGACAGAAGATGACCCCAAGGCACTTTCCTTTTGTATATGGATTTTGCATTTACAAAGCCTGTGTAAGCCCACTTATCTGGATCTATAGGACTAAAATAGGGCATCTCTCTGTCAGAAGTAAACATAACAGGTAAAATGATGTTGTGCTGGTTTTGGCTGGAATAGTTAGCTTCCTTCTTTGTAGCTGGTATGGGGCCATGTTTTGGATTTGTGCTGGAAAAAGCGTTGATAACTCAGAGATGTTTTCATTATTGCTGAGCAGTGCTTGCACAGAACCAAAGACTTTTCTGCTTCTCACCCCATCAAGGAGGCAAAGGAGTTGCAACGTGACAGCCAAGATAGCTGACCCCAACCGACCAAAGAGACCTTCTATACTCCATGGCACCATGCTCAGCATACAAACTGGGGAGAAAGATGGCCAGCAGCTGCTGCTTGGGAACTGGCTGGATGTAAGTCAGCAAGTGGTGAGCATTTGTATTGTGCATTTCTCATTTGTATATTCTAATTCTTTTATCATCATTATCATTACAATTTTTTCCTCCCTTTTCTGCTCCACTAAATTCTCTTTATCTTAACCCACAAGTATTCTCACTTTTATTCTTCCTGTTTTCTCCCTCATGCCACCAGAGGAGAGTGAGTAAGTGCTGGCTGGAGTAATGACACAGCAGATGTATTGGTGTCTCTAAAAATTAATATCCTTCAAATAAAACAAAAATAAGTATCTAAGGATCTCTTTAGAATCATAAGATTAGAGTCCACCAACAAGAACAGAAAGCTAACTGCATATAGTGTCAGAGCTGCTGGGAGACATGCTGCCATCAAAACCAAACTAACACAGAAATGTCCACAGCTAGTCTTTCAATGTGAATGTATAAAAGTTTCTTTGTTGCAGTTATCTGCAGCCTAGAACATGTACCGGGGACAGAGATGGGCTGGAATTTATATTTTAGAAGGGTACAATGTTTATTTAACTGTGTTTATGTTGACGCTACAACTGACATTTGATTTACTGGGGGAGGGCTGAGTGCTCTTTTGCTGAGGGTACACAAATGCTTGGGGGTTTGTGTTGCTTCCTGACCAAAGTGCTACCCTGGCACCCTTGGGCACTAGAATATAAGCAGTAATGTATGATAGCAGTTTCTAAAAGAGGCTCTACACGTGGGTGATTTGGATTTGATTTTTTTCTTTTTTGTGGACTAGGAGATATGAAAAACATTACTCTCAGTTAGCTATGGATTATTGCCCTGTTTTCTAACTTCCCTTTTAAACAGTATCTTTATGGCATCAGCGATTATGATGTCAGTTATTGCTCCTACAAAAAATGTTATCTTAAACTAAAATTAAAAATCAGTCTTAGTAAGAAATAATTCCCACATTGTATTGTCTAAATCTGGAAAAGCAAGAGTCACTGAAAGTTATTGTCCTTCATTTAGATTTTACCTAGCCAAATAAGATAGCATTTTTATTTTAAATGTAATTGCTTATGTGAGCAAAAGTTTGGAAACCTGGCTATCATTTAATATTCTTCTGTGGGTGGATCTAGAGCACATTTTTTCTCAGCAGGACAAATAAGCCAGCACAGATATGTGTACTTTTATTTCCCAATCCAATAGCCACAATCCAAACCAGCCTCCCCCACATTCCTCTTAAAGAAGGTAAAACAAATTTACTCTGTAAAATAATATCAAAGTATAAATTTCTTTTATAGTATTACCACAAGTAACAAAAGGTGAGCAGTCCAAAATTAAAATGTTTCTTAATGTTTACTGCATGGTATACCTTTCTAAGGATATAAAAGTAAGGGGGTGGTAGATAACTCCAGCAGGCACTCCCCACCCTCCAGCCCCTCTGAAATCCATCCCGGTGCTTAGAAGTCTGTTGTTTGATCTTGCAGGAGAGGGGGAAGTTGAAAAGGGACAGCTCTGCTTACCAAGAAGAAAATGTGAGTAAAATACAGACACAAATATGGTACTAAAATAGTAACCTGTGTCAATAATGAGTACCAAAGATTCTTTTTAAACAAGGTGTTGTGGAAGGTGAAAAGGAGCAAATATATTCCTTGCCTGTATATAGAAAAAGTTATCTTGCATAACTCTGCCAAATACTTTTAGTGCAGGTATGATTGATGTTGACAAAAACTTTTTTTTTGTGCCACTGCTTATATCTGTTCACCAAATTAAATTTAAATTATATTAGTAAGATTGGAAATGTCTTTGTGCCATTACTCCAGCCAGCATACATGCTTCCCTATTTTACCTATGCCAGAAAATTTGAAGGGTAGATCAGAACTAGTGTAATTGTCATGGTGGGTATTTTCCAGCTATTTTGCAACCCATATCATGAACAGATCAAAGGGTTTTAAGAAGAATATTGAGTTCAACTTCATACATTTTGCAGATGCTGTGAAACAGAGGCAATGTGATTCTCCTCACACTGTGAAGCATTCCACCAGCAAGTCAGCAATGTTCACTGCATCAGTCCAGCACCCAAGTCCTGGGGTCACAAGAGCTCAAGCTGTAGCACGGCTGACAAGATAGAAACTGCCCCTTCAGTCAGGCCTTGAAAATGCCAGTGCCGAAAGATGGTTTTGCATTCAGCTCCCCAAAGCTGCAGCTGTGCATCAGACTGAAACACACATGCCAGCACACAGATGGGCCACCTGCCAGGGTGAGGGGAACTGGAGAGGGGAGGCACAGAGTTTGTGCAATGGCTAAGCCAAGCACATACGCAGCCAGAGCTGGAGGAGCAGCAAGACAACAGATAAACACTTACCTAGGATACAACACTGAGCTGGCCCAGTGGTTATCAGAGCAAAGGGAGAGTGTGACGCAAATGTAGTGAGCACAGAGGAACTGGGCAGGCACTGAGGACCATGACTATCATGAAGTGTCAGATGTTAGCAGATCAGAGGGCACATTTGCATACAGTCCAGACACACTTTCCACTTAGTTTACAAATGCAAAGAAAATGCACTTAATGCATAATGTCTCCCAAATCGCTTTAGGTCAACATCAAGTATCACATACACAGCAACACTTCTGAGGGCAGTTACTGAAACCATTTTGATAGTTTGTTGTTCTAGATGCAGATAATTCAAGCAAATTGATCAAAGTTTAGGCACTTGTCTGCTTTTCTGCTTAGTGGGTACCACCATACATGATTCAAAGGTCATTTATCACCCTCAGAGCAGCTGATTATTCCTCTGCCATTATTCTCCTAAAAGTGTTTTTGTTAGTTTGACTGCATATTGTCTACCTAGATGCTGATACTGATTTTACTCTGGGCTTGACAATAAATATAATCTCTTTTCAATTGTGCCTGTTACACATGTATCAAGTGAAACATCTTGACAAATTCCACTAGTGATTTTTACATATTCATTTCATCAAAGTGCATTGAATACATACCACATAAACCTCTGAAAATGATAGGGAATCCAGCCAGAAGGTTTGATGTGTTGTTTTTCAGGATCCTGAATTATAACATAGTTAACCATGTCTTTAATTTCCTGAAGTTTTACATGTTGTATTTCTCCAGCTTGAATTGTCACAGACAATAGAAGCATTTCAAAGACACAATTATTATATTAGCTATTAATTTAAGTCTACTCTAAAATCAGACTGCAGCACACAGTCATTCCACTTAAACATCCAAACCATGCATATGCCTGCAGACACATTTACTTACTTGTCTAAAACCTTTAGAGCTTAGTGGCTAAATTTCAGACTTGGCAGAGAGGTTCTGATCTTAGAGATAATCAGCTTATTGATCCAGTTGGAATAACACCACACACACACACAAATGAAGATTTCACATTCATCTCGAGGATGTATAATTGCTAGATCTGATGAGGTGGTAACACATGGTAGAAAGTGAGTAAAAAACCAGACCTGCCTCTTTTGGCATACTGTGCAGTTAGAATGTTTCAGGCATAATATAATTTGAAACCATGTCTAAGTAAAAAAGTCAAACAAGAGACAGAAATTTGTAGGAAATCTGGCTTCATTAGTTCATTAGCTACTCCCAGAACCTTTTGTTTACCCTGAACACATTGCAGGCATCAAGAAGTATTTGCAGCAAAAATCTGTTTCTAAAACCTGAGGATCTGCTGTGACTGCACCACCCTTCCCTTCCTCCATCATGTGCCTATAAAGGCAACTGCAGTCTTGCACATTTAGCTTCAAGTGATCCAGAGAGAATATATTCGCAGAACAAGCAAGAGAGCAAACACAAAGGGAAAGGCTAGTAGGGATTATTACCACTCCTATCTACTATAAAGGGAATATGTTGAGTTCTGGATGCAATTTCTTTGAATAGCAAAATTCAAATTCAATTGATTCAATTATTTATGTTTGTAAATCTCTAGCCATGTAGAATGAAGGAAAGATCAAAGGAAATCATAACTCTCTGGCTGTACAACTCACTCAGCTGTCTTCTCTCTTAGTGAGACTACTACAACTGGATTTTACATTTGAAAGTGGTAGGAAAATTCAGAACAAAAAGGAATTTCAGTCCAGCAGCCTACTACTGTGCTCTGTCTTGCTGCTCCCTAAATGCAAATCGTATCATTTGTTTTAGAATAACTGATGTGATAAACACTGAAAACTTTAAATGCAGGAAGGAGACAAATGTAAAAAAATATAATCTGTTTACAGTTGTGGGAATTCCTGTCACAGAAAATTCTCAAAATCTAATGCATGCAGGCCCAAACACAGAAATGAATACAGGGTTTGACCTGAGACCTTGGAAAAAGGCTTCCACGTCTAGAGACCATAAGCAAGAATAGGTTTGTAGTTCAGACAGAAACACATTAAGCTAGGTAGTGAAAGGTTTTAAAGTTTAAAAGTTTAAGATATAGAAGTAGTTATAAAGGTAATAAGAAGTTTTAAAGTGTAATTCTCTAGAACATTTTGTCATTAGATGATTGGCTAAGAAAGTCTACATTGCAGCAAGATCTGTGAGGCAATTTAATTAGGTGCTGGTGTGGAAGTAGAAACATTTTTTGTGACAGTAGTTTATTGGCTAATTAACCTTTAAAAGACCTTGTAACCTGTGATCTTGTGACCACTGACCATGGACCACAGACTTCTGATGTATACAGTGAAGATGTTCTCACTCCTTCATGAGATTATAGAAGATAATCATAATAAATCATGTTTTAAGACATCTCCCAGTGGTCCTGTCTGTCTCAATATCCCAATATACAGTAATTAAAATTCTTTTCTATTTATGCTGACAGGACAGCTTGAAATACTCACTTTCATGAAGACTACCACTGCACTATGGCAAAGGCAGAGGCCACAGCTGAAATCAATTACCTGTTGTGGTAGTCACTGTATGAGCACACAAAAAAAAAGTTAACCCCAAAGTTACTATCTAATTAAATAGAAGGTAGGAGAAAGTGATTTCATGTATATGTAATTTTACTCTACATGTAAACAGATGTTGCAGGCTCCTCAAAGAGACTGCACATGCGCTAACCATTGAGTTAACTTTGATTTTTCTGAGGTCTAAGTCCCATGTTGACCATGAGAACTTAGAACTTCCACTGAAATGTGTGAGAAGCTCCATGACTTCATGGGAATTGGAGTACAAAAATGTTTGTGGACTTTGTCTCCAAAGTCATATATCAAGGCAAAGAGAACTAGCTGTGGCATGCTTGAGAAGGACATCAGATTACTATGCTCTATTTCTAATCCAACATTCTCCTTTATCCGTACCATAATACTTGTAGCCCACAGCCTGTGTTGTTCATCTCCATGGAGAGATGAAGGCAAACTGAGTTTTGCTACATGGTGCTCAGAACTACATCAACAAATTAATTAATATTGTAATCTCAGAACCTTTCAGACAGCAGTGTCAGTGTTTCAGGTATTCACAGATGCAGATTTTTACTATTTAATATTCAATATATTTTTATTAAGAGTGTACTGGGCTACATATCAGTACACATTTTGTATTGTTTAAAGGATGCATTTCACTGGAATAATGAGTTCCTCTTCTGCTCACGTGAGGACAAAGGGATTTTAAATTAATAGCTATGTACAGCAGCAACAGTGATCTCTTATGTTACCTCATTTTGAATCACTGGAGCTTTTAGTTCAGCAACATGATTTGAATGACGAAACCAGAGACAGTTCAAGTTGATATATTCCTGAGCTTGTCAGCTCATCTCATCATATATATAAATTCATGAGTTTGAGGGTTTTTGTTACAGTTACTATTCTTATATCTTATATTAATCATCTTATGTTCTTTGCACTGCTTTGCAGATCTGGTATCAGGTTTCCCAAGAGGACTTAAATCAGACTCTTCCCAGCATCCCATAAGCTGTGGCTTGCATTGCTGACCACTCTTTCAGAGCAAGGAGGGAGGGAGCCTTTTTTGGCCCTCCCTCCCTGATGAACTCATCCTTCAGCCACTTCCCTCCTGCAGAAGCTCCCCATATTACATAATGTATCTATGGTCACATCAAAGGTTAAGTATGCTGAAGTACAGGCTTCAATCTGCAAATTGTGGCTGGCTGCAGTCCCAGATTCAAGCCCCCAAAAGAGGAACCTACAATGCCTTTACACAGAAGAGGTGGTCTCCTTAGTAACTGTGACCAGTGAAAGAAAATGTGCCTGACAGAAAAGCGTATGTCGGGCTTTAGAGAAAGATAACCATCTCTCACAGCTGAAATATTCTCCCTCTGTGGTCTAGGGAGTACTGGGTTAGGATAAGCCTGTAAATCTTTCTGCATCCCTGATTCTCCCTCCCTCTCTCTCTCTCTCTGGATATGGATATTTAGACACCAAACCAATATGCTCAAGACTCTTTCAATATATTAATCGTCTGCATGTTTCAATTATAAACACAGGTCCTTAGGAAGGAGCAGAAACAAAGGAGTCTCATTTATTCTCAGCTAGTTGTTCCTTTTCTGGAGCCACTTGGCAATTAAATAGCAGCCACTTGAATTAAGAAATTTGCAGCGCTGCTCCCTCTTAAAGCAAATGCAATCAATCTCTCCACAGCTCTTTAGTTAAAAGAAGTTAGAGTTTAATGCAGACTGCCTTTGTCTCTGCATTTTGTGCATAAATTTCTGGTTAATAGAAAAGGTTAAGTACCTTTCCACTTGAATTTAATTAAATCACTGTGCCTATCTCTTACAGTGTATCAATATTAAATTACATTCTGTGTCCATTGTTTTGTCTCTTGCTATTTATATTGAACAATGGCATCCAAACACCACTCTGATTCAAAAAAAGCCTCACCAAAGTAATGTTTAAATGCATCTCACAAATAGACACAAAAGACAGAAATGTAGAGAAAGCAAAGTTAAAAATAATCTTTGTGTTTCTTTCTCATCCAAGGTCTAAGTCCATTTATACATTCTATAGACAAGAGTTTTATAGTGAAAAACTAATTTTAGCAAGTAAATGGGATCATTTACCGTCTTTACTGTCTGATTTTGATCCTGTAACTTGAAAGACTAGGAGAGAGGTGTTTCCTACTTTGTTAGAAACCATATTCCTGACTATATCTAAGACATCAAACTGTACTCTGTAAGATAAAATACAGATATGTTATACAGTACAGAGAATTTTTACACCTTTTCTTCATAATCAGATGAAAAAGATGAATTTGATGTAACTCCAAGTACTGGCTTTGGCAAAGCAAGACCACTTTCCCAGAATGCATTTATGTTTCTTTGAAAAGCGTTTTAAAGTGTCTGTAGTCAGTTAAACAGGCAATGAAATACTGTGCTCAGTCCACTTAAAAGTTTGGATGGTGCAAAGTCAAATTATCCTGTTGACACACCAGTGCAGGAAGATTAAGCCATAAAAGTGAATTACTAGAAATACATACATGTCCCATAATTATGCATTACTGTAGGACTGAAAGAGATGTCAGAAGTGTATATGAGACAAGACTCAAACTGGTGAATACTATATGGAAATCCGGAAGAGCAGTATATAAAAAGTGATGTAAATGACATGAGATTGTGATAATGATTTTGTAAATTAAAGCAATAAACAGTAACATCATGGATCTATCCTGGAGTAGTAGATGATATTTGGTTTAGAATCAGTGGTCAAATGGAGATAAAAGTAGAACTGACAATGTAATTAATAACAAAAACTGTATGAGGTTAAGAAATTGATATTGCAAAAATAGAGAAGTCAAGTAGTATCACTGTGGTAATCGTAACAAAAAATTTTCAAAATATTAAGGCATTATAATTTTTTAAAAAAATAAATTAATTAAGCAGTATGTTTTAAAAGATTCATGTATCAGAAAAATGAGCATGGATCCAATGCTCATGAGCTGAACTCTCTTTGCCTTAAATAAATAAGGAAAAAGATTAATTGTACCTATACTTCAATATACTTCATTGGGATAAACACATTGAGAAATTAGGGAGACTGAAATGCTTAAGGATTTAACCTTCAGATTTCAAATAGAAATTACAAAAATTTTTCTGGACGTTGCCTAAAAATATGAAAAACTATTCAAGGAGGAGCTGAATACAGGATGAATAACTACCATGCAAAAAGCAGGCAAAAATACAGAGAAATTGCAAATAATATTTTTTTTTCCAGAGGTCAAAAAATATAGGAGAAAAGTATGATTCAGTAGAAGTTAGGCTGAACTAAAACATGTTAACAATATTAAAAGCAATTACAAAGCACCCATAATTTACATGAGTTAAGAAGGTGGAAGGGGAGACAGGCCGTTATGCAATGACAATGAACATAAAGACAATATATGAATGACTGCAAATGAACATTTTACCTCAGCTTTTAAACAAGGGCAATTCGGAACTTGGGGCACAAATAAAGTGGTTTGTAGGAATGTATGTCTCAGCATGGGAATTATCAAAGCTGATGCTGAAACAAACCCCAGACGTTTTGCATGCTAAGATTGATATGAAAATGGATATGAAAATGACATTTCTAGAATTCTTGAAAGAACTGATACATATACCTGGAAATTTTGGGTAAGTCAGTATTTGAACAACCCATTTAATGCGAAAGGGGGAGCATAAGATACAAGTTAAACATAAGCTCCCTACAAGTTTGTAAGGCCCACTCCAAGTATTATACATAACAAACTTACAACCTCAAGGCAATTAAAATAGCTTCCCTAGAGTGTGAGTTTTAAAGAAACTTTTGAAGAAAATTAATATTTTTGGCATATACTAATGCCAATCTAATTAAATGGCTAATCTAATAAAATAGGCAGTCTTTAGATAAAATAAAGGCTTTCATTTGAACTTCATTAAGGTTTTTAACACTTCAGGGGAAAGAACCATCTTGTGACCCTGGATTATGAGATAAATAAGATTTATAAGGTAGACAGAGACCTTGCTGAAGGCAAAAGTCACAGCAGTTGCTTCTGAAATATGCTTTTAGGACTAAGTTTACCAATAAAGACAGTAAGTTTTACCAGGAAGAAGGTGCTTAAAGGTCAATGCAGGCAGCAAAGGTGGTAGGATGTCTCACTGAACGGCTTTAGCATCCAGTTCGGTCCTGGTCACAGAGATCCTAATGTTTTTGCAGTGCCACAACCCAAAATTCATTAACAATTTTACTCTTCACTTGGATTCTAAAGTAAGAACTTGCTACAGTAATTAGTAGATGACAAAATGAAAAGAGCTTACCTTAGGAAGAATGAAAGAGGAATTAGGATGCACTTAATTATACCAAATGCCACATCGCACTGTGGCTATAGGAATTTGTCAGATGGAGGTCAGCAGATAACAGGATTTCAAGAACATTAATTCAAGGCAGGCTGTAATTTGGACAACAGAGAGGAAAATGTGACCTTAGCACCTTAGGACAACCTAGACAAGGTATTTCCCAGTAGATATAGGCAATTATTTATGTAAGTATGCTAGGCATTATTAAGACCCATCTGTGTTTTCTGTCCTTCTCATTGCTCATGTACCTGAATGTATATTTAGGTTATTCAGGAAAAAGATACCTTTAGAAGAGTGGATTAACTATTTTACAGGCCAGGCCTAAAGGATGAGAGGGGTTTGATTGGTCTCTATAGAGGCACCAAGTGATTAAGCACAAAGAAGATAGAAGTTAAAAGAATACGTTGACACGGAAGAAATGAGTGGAAATTGACTGGGAATTATAAATTTCTAGATAGCAAAGCAGCCTAGCTGTCAAATTTCCTCATAGGATTGGAGTAGGTGAAAGGGGCAAGAAAGACAATAAATATCTTTCCAAAGTAGTTTTTAATCACATTATGGGAATGATATCAGAGCAAGTGACAGGACCCTGAACTAAGGACTCTGCCCCTGTCTCTTTAAAATTCTGTGTTGTTAAACAGTAAATGCCTCTGATAAAAACTAGACATTTTACATAAGACAGAACTTCATGAAACAGCTATGTAAAAATAGAGTGCATGGAGAAAAAGTCTTGTGATATTTGATGTATCGTTTAATTCCTTGGGGCACACAGTACTGTGGTGGGTTCATGCTGACAGGATAGCAGGTACCCACCAACACTGTTCTATCACACTCCTGCTGAGCTGGGCAGGGAAAAGAACTTATAAAAAAAGGCTTGGGTCAACATAAGGACAGAAAGGGATCACTCACCAGTTACCATTAGGGGCAAAACAGTCTCAGCAGTGGGAAATTAGTTTAATTTATTACCAATCAGAGAACTATAATGAGAAAGAAAAATAAGTGCTCGATAGCATGTTCCCCTCACCCCTCCCTCCTTTCTGGTCTCAATTTCACTCCTGATTTCTCTGTCTCCTACCCACAGCAACACAGGGAGACAGGAAATGGGGGTTGCAGTGATTTCATCACACAATGTCTCTGTTGCTCCTTTCTCCTCTAGAGGAGGACTCCGCACATTGTTCCCCTACTCCCACAGGACACAGTTCTCCATTAACTTCTCCAGGTAGGTTCTTCCCATGGGCTGCAGTTCCTTATGAAGTGTTCCAACATAGTCAATTCCACAGGGTGCAGTCCTTCAGGAACAGGCTGTTTCAGCATGGCTCCTACACAAGTCCTACCAGCAAACCTGTTCCAGCATGGGCTTCTCTCTACACAGGTCCTTCCAGGAGCCTGACCTGCCTGAGCATTCCATGGGGTCACCACCTATTTTTAGCACTTCCACATGCTCCAATATGGGGTCTTCCATGAGCTATAGGTGGATCTCTGCTCCTCCCTCCACCTCCATGGGCTGCAGGGGCACAGCAGCCTCACCACGGGCTGCACCACGGGCTGCACCACGGGCTGCGGGGGAATCTCTGCTGCAGTGCCTAGAGCACCTCCTCCCCTCCTTCTGCACTGACCTTGGTGTCTTCAGGGCTGCTCCCTTCATAAATTCTCTCTCCTTTCTCAAGCTGCAGCTGCTGTTGCAGTTTCCCCCACCCCCGTTCTTAAACGTATTCCAGATGGGCTCGGTCATGGCCAGCTGTGTGTCCATCTTGGAGTCAGGTGTCTTTGGCTCTGTTGGAAATGGAAAAGCTTCTAGCAAGTTCTCACAGAAGTCCCTTGTGTGTAGCACCCCCTTCCATCACTACCAAAACCCTTCCATACAAACCCAATAAAAGTGCTCCCTGAAAAAGAGTGATTCTTTCAAGGTGACTCATTAATTCTCTCATAAAAATCACAGACTTACCTGATGATAAACTGGATTTCATTTAAGATCACTAGAAATGGAACATGCATAATTTGTATCTTAATAACCACAGAAAAGGAAGATTTTCAGTTTACCCTAATGGAAGGGAAATTACATTAATTAAATGAAATATCTACAAGGAAAAACATGTCTAACCTACTTTTTTCTACATAGCAGGCCAGCACATAATGCTTTCTACTACACTAAGCTAAATAATATATAAATGACTAAGGCACAAGTTCAAAACCATTCCTTGATAAAATTAAGAGATAGTTGTTCCAAGTGGAAATTAATCATGCTGTTACCTAGTTGTGCTCATTTTAAAATGTGTTTTCAGTTTTCAGATACATATTTCTTTTCTAACTTTCAGAGCTGAATCTCCAAGCTTAGTCACAGCTTTTTAAACCCAATCTAAATCTTCACATCCTCTCGTGACTGATTGTGGTCTTCAGGACACTACATGTAACATTTAAGTTCTTTCTGTGGTTTTCTCTAAGATCTATTGGATATCAGTAAAATGTGGGCACTAAAACTGGACTTTGTAGTTTGGTATCTGTCTGAACACCACTGTCTGCAGGAGCCTTCTGCCTATTAATTCCCTGTATATACCTCCCAGGATCATATTGTTTCACAGTGGGACCTGCTTTCTGCTGCCATCCTCAAAGCACAGCCATTGGGACACTTTTCTTCACTGGTGCACGTTGTTTGTCTCTTTTCTCCTCACTTTAGTGAAGCCACATATACCACTGCAAGGCGTTCTACACTGCTCTGCTGAATCACCTTCATGAACACACCTCTCACTCAACAGTTCTACCTGTCAATCTGCACTTCACAAGATAATTAGAATATTTCATCCAGAATTAAATGTAGTTGGTAAGGAAGACAATCAGATCTGCAGCCTCTTCTGGCATTTACAGTTTAACAGAAGGAGTAAAACACATCCATTTGTGTAAGAAATATCCCTTTTGCAAACTGCATTAGTGTTGTGGATTTTTCTCTCCCTACTGAATATGCAGAGGAAAGGCATAACAATCATCATTTACTGCTTTAATCTCTCAATAATCTGACACTTTAAAAAGTTTCCTGAAAATAGTTGTCAGCTTTTTCATCTAATGAAAGTTTCAGTCTAGAAATTATTTATATAGGTGATATGTACCCATATGACTTTAATCAAAGTCAGGACAGGTGACCCAAANCTACTTTCAGAGCATAAATAGAGTTCAAATTCAACCTTAAACTAAAATTTCTCTACTGAGGTGTGCTTGTTTTGGTTGAAATACAGTTAATTTTTTTTTTTACAGTGGCTAGTACAGGACTATGTTNAGTGATATGTACCCACATGACTCTAATTTCTAGTCCATAGTGAATTTAAGTCACCTGTAACTTTCTAAAGTTTTTTTTGTTTGTTTGTTTTTGCTCTACTTNATTCAGTATGTAAAATGGGGAGGAAAAAGGGGGAAGGGGGATGTTTGAAGTGATGGTGTTTGTCTTCCCAAATACCTACTTATTTGTGATGGGATCCTGCTCTCCTGGAGATGGCTGAACACCTGCCTGCCTAGGGGAAGGCAGGGAATTAATTCCTTGGGTTTTTTTGCTTGTATGTGTCATTTTTGCTTTACCTATTAAACTGTCTTTATCTCAACCCACAAATCTCCTGCCTTTTACCCTTCTGATTCTCTCCCTGATCCTGCTGCTGGTTAGAAAGTGAACAAGATGCTGTGTGGGGCTTGGTTGCTGGCTGGGGATAAACCACGACATAAGGGTATTTCTGTATTCTTCTTAATTTGACAGGGCAAGTCCCTGGGACTCAGTTAATTAGAAGTTCAGCAAACACTTCAAGATAAACTATATTGTTAGGCAAAAATATAGTTGTGGTCACCTACATTTTTCACCAATGCATATCACAGAATCACAGAATACCTGGGGTTGAAAGGGACCTCCAGAGATCATCTAGTCCATCCCTGCTGCTACAGCAGGTTCACCTAGAGCAAGTTGCACAGGATCACATCCAGATATTTTTAAATGTTTCCAGAAACAGAGTCTCCACAACCTCTCTGGACAGCCTGTTCCAGTGCTCTGTTACCCTCATAGCAAAAAAGTATTTCCTCATATTCAGATGGAACTTCCTCTATTTCAGTTTGTGCTGCTTAGCTGCTTAGCTGCTTGTCCTGTCCCTGGGCATCACTGAAAATAGTTTCACCCCATCCCCTTGACAGCCTCCTTGAAGGTATTTGTATGCATTGATGAGATCCCCTCTTGTCCAGGCAGGTCAATCCCCATCCTAGATGGCTGCATGGGGTTATTCCTCCCCAGGTGCAGAGCCCTACACCTGCCTTTGTTGAACTTCATTGTGTTCCTCTCCACCTAATTCTGCAACCTGTCCAGGTCTTGCTGAATGGTAGCACAGCCTTCAGGTGTTATCAACCACTTTGTCCTAGTTTTTTTATCATCAGCAAATTCACTAAATGTAAGCTCTGCTCCTTCATCCATGTCACTGATGACTTAGGTTGAAGACTGGATCCAGTACCAACTCCTGTGGAACACCACTAGCTGAAGGCCTCCAGTTACACACTGTGAAGCTGATTTTGTCCCTCTGGGACCTGCCATTTTGCCAGCTCCCAATCCACTACACTGTCCACTTATCTAACCCCCACTTCCTGAGCTTAATTAAGAGGATGTTATGGAAGACAGTGTCAAAAGCCTTGCTGAATTCAAGGTGTACTGCTCTCTTTTCATCTACCCAATAATTTCACCACAAAAGGCTATCAGGCTGGTTAGCCATAATTTTCCCTTGATTAATCCATGTTGGCAACTCCTGGTAATATTTTCATCCATGTGTTGGGAGATAACATCCAGGATGAACCATTCCATCACCTTTTCAGGGTCTGAAGTGAAGCTAACTGCCCTGGGTCCTCCTCATTCCCCTTTCTGAAGGCTGAAATTACTTTGGCTTTCCTCCAGTCCTCAGGCAGCTCTTCTGTTCTTTCAAAGGTGGAGAATGTCTTAGCAATAATATCTACCAGATCCCTCAGCACTCCTTGTGGGTGTCAATTTTGCCTTAATTATCTCTCACCCATGTTTTTCCAACACAGAAAAATCCTGTATTTTATGGAATATGTGTGACATTGGAGGTATGTGTGCCAAGTGTGCACTGCGAAGCACAAGGCCATCAAAAGTATCCCCAGATATTTGAAACAGTGTATGAATTGAGGAGTTGTTAGGAGTTGTTGTTAGGAGAACAACATTATGATATTTGCACTGCAAAGCACAAGGCCATCAAAGGTAATGTATCCCCAGATATTTGAAACTGTGTATGAATTGATGTAGGAGAACAACATTATGATATTCATGGTGAATAACATTTAGAAATGAGATTTCATAACCCCTTGAGGGTAACCTTAATCTTTTAATTAGAATGTATAACAATTGGATCTTCTAGAATGACTTCTCAGGTGCCAAGGAGACTCATGTCACAAGGCAGTTATATTAGAAAGTGTCTTCTGTCCTGATGTAACCAACCAGTTAAACTAATAAAACCATCTGTGAGATGCAATTTTAATCAACAAAGTGTAAGTCATTTATAATAAAAATGAAAACATTAAATTTCAAGCTATTCTTGTAGAATATCAAGTGGTATAGGATCCTAATCCTTCACATAGAACAGTGGAATTTTAAAATTCATTTTCAGCTTTGTTTCCCGTCACCTGTTGACACAATATTTCCTTGCCTGAATGAAGATACTCCTTCCATATACAAATGAACTTTTTAAAAATGGAATAGGGAAGCAGATTCAAGATGATGAAAAATACCAAAAGACAGTACACTTTCTGAGTTCAAGGTTTCAGTCACTCAAACTGTCAAGGCTAGAGCCAAAAATAAAGAAAAGTACAAAAGCTTACACTGTGATAAATTCAGGAAAAAATATGCAGATTGCAAACTATCACAGACAATGCAATTTTCTTCTTAATGCTTTAAAAAAACCAAAAAATCTTAAACTGAAAGAAGTTAAAGCAGAAGTGAGCAGCAGAACTTAAATTTATAAGTGGAAAATTGAGAGATAAATACTGGAGTAGTTTGAATCCACTAACATTTTATTTACTTTGACGTGCATTGGAAATGAAAGGTCTTCCAAAATAGTGAAAAGACCTCTCTCTGTGCAGCCTAGCATGGAAAGGCATCACATTCTGTAACTAACTTTTAACAAGATTTGAGTTTCATACAATCAGTACCACTCGTATTACTGCAAATTAGATACAAATATTATCTTGCTTCTCAAGGAATCATGAGGAGGTACGTATCGTGTGTCCTACGGGTTATCAACTCCTGAAATTTTATTCTTCCTCACTATGTCAAATGTAGTGAGGTTTGTCAAGTCTTCTACCTCGAGCTGGATGTTGTCTGTGATGCTAAAAGGTCTGGCAACAGAGGCTGGAATTTGAAAGGTTATGGATTCTCCTGAAAGGCTGAGTGAATTGGCATTGCTCAGCCTGGAAAAGAGAAGACTTCAGAAGTGACCTAAATGTGGTCTTCCAATACATGAAGGGAGCCTACAAGAAAGACGGAAAGAAATTTTTACAAGGGCATGTACAAATCATGTCCTTAAAGGACAAGTGGCAATGTTTTAGATTAGATATTATGAAGAAATTCTTTACTGTGAGAGTGATGAGGCACAGGTACAGGTTGTCCAGAGAAGTTATACCTGTCCCATCCCTAGATTTGTTCAAGGCCAGGTTGGATGGGGCTCTGAGCAACTTGGTCTAGCAAAAATTGTCCCTGCCCCTGGCAGGGTGGTTGGAACTAGGTGATCTTTAAGGTCCCTTCCAAGCCATTCTATGATTCTATGATTTTTGTTATTTAATAGGATGCAAAAAACAAGTCCTTAGCCCCAAAATCCAACTTGTTGCATTTCCTCGAGAACCTCTTTTTTTTTGTTTTGTTTTTGTGGAGAACTATATCTAGGAGACTTGCCTTGAGATATAAACATCTAAATGCATCCATAAAGAAATCTAACCCTTGGAATATCTTCACTGCAATCCTATCTACACACAGACTTTTGAATGGCTACAGTTCCCTTGATCCCCTCACTGTAACAATACAGAGGTGATCATCTACAATTAATGGACTGGCCACAAGATGAAGACATAAACAGGTACATCATAGTCTAAACTGTATATTGCCTATGCCAATGCAAACACAAATTTATACTTTCAAACACAAGTCCTCACAGGAAAGGTTAGGACTAACAGCTCAAGCATCCATCCTTGCTTCTCATTTGCATATATAATTACCTTAATCCGTTATCCATCCTTGAGTATAATCATGTTTATTGTGCTTATCATGTTCCTGGATTTGCCACAGAAGAAATAATGAGATCAAAAAGCCCTTCTTCAAAGATGAAATCATGCCTTGTTTCATCATAAAATGCACAATATATCTGTGGTGTATCCAATCAATACAAGTCATCTAAAAAGCAGGAAGCAGGAAGAGACTAAAAATTTTGTTCTGAAAAATGATCATAAAACATCATTTGGGCTGTAGCCAGTCTGACATAAGGACTCCTCCTTACATTTGTGGGTTTTTTGGCATAAAGAATTTCTGTTGTTCTTCCTAATCAGGGATGACCTTCAAAGGGACAGCTGCTGATATATCCTGTCATGATACCTTTGCATCAACTACTCACAGCAGAGCTAATTTAAGATTCATTCTGCATTTGTAAAAGCCTTTAATTTGATCCTTATCAGCCCCTTCATATATGTTTGACTTTACTCGCTTCACCTCTCTCCCACATTTAAAAACTGTGTTCTTGTCTGAGTAAATAAGTCTGCTAAGAGCATCTATTAAGTACTGGTATCCCCAGGGTCTGAAGCACTTTTTTTTTTCCCTTCCATTTTTTGCCTGGTGAATCTGAGCTATAAAGCATATAGCAGAGAGGAGAAGGGTTGCCTTAGTAACGAGGCAGACCCAATCAGCTGCACAGGCTCCCTTGAGACAATCTAATTTGTGCAGCAGAA
Organism: Alaudala cheleensis; assembly: GCA_013398995.1. Classification (NCBI taxonomy): domain Eukaryota; kingdom Metazoa; phylum Chordata; class Aves; order Passeriformes; family Alaudidae; genus Alaudala; species Alaudala cheleensis. The sequence continues at coordinate 167,454 of VWYE01014869.1, forward strand.
AGGGGCTAGGGCAGGTGGCTAAATTAATGTGCCAGACAGCTTAAAATATTACACACACACAGGCACAAGAAAGCATACACAAAAACTCTCTATGTACATATACATGAATGCAATTTTCTTCCACGTTTTGCAAAATAAACAGCATCTGGGTAGCTCAGCCCTGCGAAACCCCCGAAGTAGTGGAGATGCCGCAGCAGCGGAGGAGGCGAGGCAGGATGGGAGGGGGCAGCGCTCCTTCCCCGCAGTCCTGCCGGATCTGCAGCTGCTCCAGGGAGGGGAGAAGGACTCCTCCCAACAAGCACAGGCTGGAACAAGGGTGTGAATATGTGCCCTCCCCTCTTTACCGGCGCTTATGACCTCCCTCTTGGTGATAGCGTGATCTGCTGTGTTGCTCTCCTGATTCCACAGGGTGCCGGAGCTCTCTCCCCCTGACACTTTCTGTACCATTTCACAAGGCTTTCTCTCTCCGTGCCCTAGACTCTAATTTAAAGTGAACTTCCACCCTTTTCCTACAGTTTTTAAATATAACAGATTAGAAAACATTTCATATTCTCATCAGTCCCTGCTGTGTGAAGATTCAACGACAGCGCATGTATTTGGATCAATTTGCATGCACATCACACACCAGCTTCTAGCTCTTACAAACACAATCTCAAATAATTTCCTTTTGCAGCATCCCCAGGTTGAATTTAGCCACACACAGAGAAAAACAGGAATTCTGAGCCCACTCTTTGACATCTGCAGCACGCATGAAAGTGGTATATGCACAGGAGTGTCCAGCCACAGACTGGGCTTCAGAAGCACTGTATTATTACAGTGAAGGATCACTCCTAATCTATTTATATTGGGAATAATGTATTCCCATATAGCTAATTATAAGACAACTGACAAAAATTACTAGTAGAGATACAGCTATTGTATGGTTTCTCTACAAAAGCACCTCAGCCAGAAATGCTGTGGGAACTGCCTCCTCATGCCAGGCACGTATACATCCCTACATGACACTGTGAGCTCAACTCAGTCAGTTCTTGTCTCCTTTTTGCCTGCCTCTTGAGCAGATGAAATTTTTCGCTGGCACATTACAGAGGATTTTAATTTCAGGCTATATGGCTCCTTTACACAGCGAGGCACTTCTTATCCACCTACATCAGACTAGAAGTGAAGAGCTCTGAATACTGAGATCAAGAAGGCTATAAGGAAAACTGAGGCATGAGATAAAATGATATGTTCAAACCCCATGGGGAAAAAAAAAACAGAGTGAAAACACTGACATACAAACCATAATAGATAAAGTCATAAAAGGCTTGAAAGGGTCATGGGATTTGCTTTTGTTTTTCTTTTTCTGAGTTTGGTGTCTAGAGTGTATGCTTTACAAGATTATTGATATACTTTCCTCCCCCCCACACACATACCTGATTTACAACAACTATAAGAATAGTTGTTTATGCTGCACTGACAAACTATCTCATTGAGGTGTGGAATGTTACATAAAATTTGGCTAGAAATAAGAAACCAAACTGTGTGACAGTCATGTAATGAAATGGAAATACCAAGTGAAACCAGGACCAATTTTTGCTTGTTTTTTCCCAGTGTCTACCAAAATAAAGATATTGGAGAGATCTGGGTCTAAAAGATAAATCCAGTAACATATATAAAACTCATCCTGGAGCAAGGGTCTCCTGAGGCTCAGATTAATGTCCTTGTTGCTGCCTCTTACATGTTACTGATACACACATTTTGTACTTTTCATCCTTTTTCGCTATTAACAAAAAAGAGCCATGGAGACCTGTCCTGGAAGGATTACTGGTTAACTTGCTCAGAAAAACATGCCATAGGTTGATAGGAAGTGGAAGTTCTTCCTAAATACAGATTGTAGGAGTTGCTTTCTCTACAGTTTTTGGAAAAGGTGTTAATGAAGTACTTAATTATATATTAAAGACTGGCTGGTTAAGTATTTTGCTAGAAATGTTGGGCAAAATCTGAGGCCTTGATGACACAAGAAGTGTCTTCCAAGGATGTTGAGGGAGATATCTGATTAGGCAAAATCTTTTTGAAATAAATGTGAAGTGCACATCACAATGTAACACCAGGTATGTAAGAAAGAAACCAGCACAAGTCAAAGACAAGAAAGAAGTCTGGTAGCTAATGAAAATTCTGGTATATTTGTAAATGATACCTTTACAAAGAAAAATTTAGTATCAGTTATCTAAATTATGTATAATTAAAGTATACATATACACACCCCTTCAAAACCTGTGACTACACTACCAACATTCACCACCAAACTGCATGTGGTCAGCCTACACTTAAAGACATTAAAATAAAGCAAGGTCCTTCTTAACATTTTAAATGCCTTGGCCTGTTGTAGAATATTTTGACCACAAACATGTTGGACAATCTGGGGATTTATTTAGCAGTCCCATCCCTCACTAACTTGTAGAGTATCAACGTATGTGAAAGGCATTATGAGGAGGTTCTGCTGTGTCTCCAGATGAATATCTGTCAATTAACAAAAGAAGGTGCATCACACCACATTAATACAAAGAGCAGAAATGCCACTGTTTAAATTACAAAGATTTCTCTGTCAAGGATGAACACCCAGGTACACAGAGCCCCAGGAGAGACGTGTCACTTAACCTAGACCTTTGCATTTAAGCTCATCACTAACTCTCCTTCTGTTGTAGTCAGTGACAGAAAAGAAAAACTTATTAGGCATAACTCGTTCAATTACAGGTAGATTGCTGAAGTTCAGATGAAAGATAAATAGGTTCTAGAAATACTCTTTTTTTTCTCCATGGACTGAAAAAAAATATAGGTAACTTCTTAAGATGGATACAGCTGTTGTGTAAATATTTAATATTTGTTGAGACCAGATTCTATCTCTTATGTCTCTGATCTCTCAGGGAAGAGGATCTTAGGATCTACCCTGATCAAACAGTTTCTAGCTGGCACTGGATTAACACAAGTTTCTGAGATGCTTCCCTCCCCCATCCTACATCTGGCATCTGAGAATTTGACCAAGCATAATTTAAATGCATGCTGTGCAAGAGGCGATGGAAGTAGAAAACATTTCTGAGTAAAAACAAAACACATCAGTTTTGCGATGAGTGTCTCTGCATTTATTATTTTCTGTAAAACTGTTCAGAGATCAGACTCCTAACAGAGTCAAGACAAGATCAGTTGACTGAATTTATGCAGTGATAGGGAAAAATAATAACTACTCAGTTGGAAAACAGAAGTCTGGAGTATTACATGAGAACTACCTTTCTAGCATTGTGAAGAAAATTGTCACCATAAAGAATTGCATTATGGTCATTTCTGTCTCTTCTCACAGGGCTGATTTAGAGCCCCCAGCTGAGAAGGCAGCTGTGAAGAGCAAATAGCTGGTGAGCACGGCAGGAGCCCTCTACTCTAATGCCGCTCAAAGTAATTAATGTTTTCTTTCTGTTGTCCTTATCACTGCCAGTTATGTGTGTTTTCTTGGTAGGTTCACAAAGACTGGGCTCGTTTGGCCTTGCAAAAGGGAAAGCCAAGGTCTCCTGTTTGTTCATTTGTTTGCAGCTAATATTCAGGGTGAGACAGTAGCTAGATTTCAGCCACCCAATCTTCTCAAGAGGCTCTATGAGGTCTCATGCCTGCAAGGGTGGACAACAGAACCAAACCACAGTGTTTATTGCACTCTTGCTGGTATTAGTCAATATATTAAGGTTGCAAAATATTTTCCATGCTACTCCCGTGTTTCCAAATGGCCAGTTTATGGGAATATGACTAAAGAAAATGCAATTTTAGTACTCAACCTGGTCCCTGACATGTAAAATAAGAATCTAGCATAAAGATTCTTTAAGAATATATGATTAGTTAGGAGATATGTACTAAATGGAACTGTATTGTTTAAACCAGGTTCTTACTTAATCCTCAGATGATATCAGACCCTGTGAAAAGCACTCAAATGGTATAAGAATTCAGAATGATATGATCAAATGAAATTTGCACTGATGATGGTTTCAAGATAGGTAGAAACAAGTATGATATCAGAGTACTAGTGCTGATATGTAAGTAATTTTCACAAAGATGATATGATTTATTAAGCTTGGAAAATAAACATAAGTGGACAGAGGTAATAAGTTGTCCTCTTAAAGTAATAACAGACTGAAACTAGTATCTTTTCCTTTATCCAAGTAAACTGACCAAAAATCTGCAAAAGAGTAAAGTCCCAGTAATTCTATCCCATACTGGGGTAAGTGGGAAGAAAAATGAAATGACAAATGGGTACAAAACCCAAAAGAGTAAGGAATAGGGAGGATCATAAGTCTAAGTTATCACTGTCTTTTTAAATCCCATTTTATTAATGCTGAAGTTTATTCAAGGGTAAAACCACCCTAACCTAAGAGGTTGTCACTCTTTAGACATCCACCACCAGCCAATCCAGCACATTACAGCTCCTACTCTGACACGTTCAAATAAGATCATTCTTGAGTCAAGTCAGAATTTTGCTGTAGCTAACCTCTTTTTATTTCCTTTTTCCTCCAAGAGGTGATTTTTTGGTCAATCATCATCATTTTGGTCTCTGTATCTGAAATTTAGCTATGTCAGATCTCACTCTACATCCCTATACTAAGTACCCAGATAAACTACTCACTCAATACTGTCAATACTAACTGCAATGGCAGCCCTGTAATCTTAATGAAAAATTCATTATTATTGTGGGAGCAGCCCCAATAGGGAGAGAACTGCCAGCCACAGGACAGGAAGTGTAATTCAGCACTTTCCCCCCTCTCCATCTGAAAAGCTGAAGTTGAATTCCTTTCAATCTACTCAATTCATATTGATATAGTAAGAGATGGGAATAAAAAACAATTCAGCTTCTGCACTCTGAAAACATTGCCGCTTCTTTCTGGCAAATGAGCACTGAGTCAGATTGTGGCTTCCTTCCTGCTTAAGGTTTCTGTTCAACAAGGTACAAAATTCCACCATTTCCACATGATGTCCCAATGGCAACAATCATTCCCTTTTTTAAAAAATTTATTTCATCCACACCTTAGCCAAACACAGTTTCTACTCTGATGTTTACTAAATAGAAGCAAAGTGTAGACAGTTGCTATTTTTGCTTGCTGTGTGAGACAGATTGACTTTATGTCTTTTGAAAGATGCTAGAAGCATTTGTGCAAGAGGACATTGTAACTCTATTTGCCATCAAATGCTCACTGCACTCCAGCTCAAATACAAAATACTACACTCAAATATCAGAATATAAAGTCCACTCAAGGATGGAAAAAGTCAGTGGAGCAGGCAACATACAAAACAGAAGTTCCTAAGAACTGGAAATCTGTGTTGGCACAATGTATACAGCTGGCAGAAAGAGGAAGAACCAGTAAAGGGAAAGAGAGAAAGACTTCTGGCCCAAGTGGTAATGATGGAGTCAAGTATGCGTTCACTAGTAATCAGCAACTCTGTAGCACGACAGGTAATGTAAGTCAGTGTGCTATGAACAAAAAAGCACAAACTCTTAAGGACATTGTATAGTGAGTGGTTTTTTTTCCATATCATGGTGATTTAAAAGACTTTACATCTTTTTGTGCCCTGAAAACGTCTCTTAAAATAATTAAATCCAGCACTGGATGAGATAATTACTCCAGTCACTGGCTGCAAGATTTGATTGATGCTGTAAGCCTGACAAACGACAAATGTGTCACAAGTCATAATTTTAAAAGTTGGTGGGTGTATTTTTTTGTATCCTTAATATTCTTAACCAAAACATGGTCACTGCTCAACACCACAGAGTTCTGCTTAAATTTATGTGGTTTTCAGTCTTACTGCAGTTTTGGAGGGCAACCAGATTTGAAAACTGTGCCCTTATTTAGGCACACTGAGAACCACCAGGCCTCACAGCCCCCAAATCATCTAAATTTATGCAAAGTACAACAGTAGGGAGTCCTGGAGTTTAAATTTTAACCTTTCCAGTCTTGGGTTTGAGCACAAAGAGTAGTGTCATTTAGCTATTGATCATTCCCAAAAAGCTGACCTGGAAAAATGCCATCAAAACAGAAAACATGAGACTGTCATCAAGTTAGCTGAAATGGGTTATTCTCCAGAACACAAAAGATTTTGTTATTTTGTCTCATATATGGAATATCTTTACATTTAATAACACTTGTTAGATTAAGAAAGGCTCCTACACCGTGATTACATCAGTGGTTTTTTATGTGGGTATTCTTATGCGATCTTCTCAGAAGACTCAATTTGAAGAAAAAAAATAAATAATAAGACTGATTCAGGTCCAGTATTTTTCTGTGTACTTTTTTTTAATGTGTATTCCCATTTGTCAGAGACTGATATAGTTTATGACTTAAATATTTTGAAGATAGACTTTTGCCTATATAGCAGAACAGTATTACAAAAGCTACAGGAGATGGTCACCACACCCTGAAAAGGCCTTAGAGTAAGGCCCTGGACCACTCCCTGATGAAGATAAGATTAACAACCCAGGGATGGGGATATTCACAAAGCACAATCCTAATACCTTCAGGGTGGAGACGACAGCCCCAGGGCTATCAGCTGCCAGGCTCACACAGGCCCTTGCACCAAAGGCTTAAGTTGTTGGAAAGCCTCAGGTCAGAGGCAGTGAACGCCCACCCTTGTGCACAGGAACCCAGCTGAGGGGCCCTTCTCCCGGGAAAAGCTTATCCACAGCAGGGGGGGTGACATGGCCCACCGAAAGGCCCCCAAAGGGGTCACCAGAACCTGCACCAGAGCACTGC
>VWYE01014870.1:8579-18593 GCA_013398995.1 Alaudala cheleensis
GTGAGAGCACCAGACATGGGAAAAGGAGAGTGTTACCCTGGCAGACTTCTTTCTGGAGTGGTGCCATGGGTGACAGGGAAACACGGGAGGGGGGACCCCTGTGTATTCCTGTGGGGAGGTCTATGGTACAAGAGAGACTTGTCTCTCCTTGCTGAAGTGAAGATTAGTTTTTTGAGTGGTATAAAGCAAGTGGAATAGAAGGAAACGAGTAAGTGTATAAGTTCAAGTGTGGAAGGGTAGAACCAGGGGGAAGAAGAGAAGAAATGTTCTAGAAAGTTTTCATTTCTGTTAATCTGTAGTTTAATAAAATGTTGTTTTGTCTTCAAGATTTAGGCCTGCTCTGCTCTGTTCTCACTCACATCCCACAGTAGTTGTTGAGAAATGTACATTCATAGGTGCACTGGCATCTTGCCAGGGCAAACCTATGACACTCTGGTATAGATCTGGTCATCCTCCTTATCCATTAACTGGTGTCTTGTGTCAGTGGGTCAATAAGATGTAAGAATGGATTAATATCCTGGCTTCTCCCCCTCACCCCACTAACTCAAGTTTGGGATTGGTGTCTTTCACTAAGTTCTTAAAATCTTGTGTGTTTTGAACTAAGAGTTTGGGTATTACTAATCCCTTCTTTCCTTTTTCTAGCTCCTTGTTTATTTTCCTCCTCACAGCATACCTCCTATTTGCTTCTTGTAACAGGTCACTCTGCCTAAGCAGTGATACAGCAGCTTAAAATTTTTCTTGTTTACAAGTTATCAGTGATGGCTTGCACAAGGATGATGTGTCCTTTGGTGGAGCTAAGAGGGTCTGCTGCTTTTAGTGTTGAAGAATGCTGAGACCAGCTTGACCAAACTATCAGACCCACCATGAGGACACTCAAGACAGTCACTAACTGAGGCTGGGAGCAGCAAGGATGCGCAAGCCCTGATATGAAAGTGAGAGTCAGAAGTGTTAAGCAGAACAAACCCAAGACCTGCTATCACCTTTTTCAGCACAAAGCATATTTTGCTGAGTAAGCCTGACAACACATAATCGAAAAAATGCATATGATTGACAGTCAATGATTTTCTACTCTAAAAGGTCAGTTCCACTTTTACATAGCAAGGACTTATAGCATACCTCCCTAAGGAGTGTGGAGATCCTTCCCTTGAGTGGGGATGCCCCTCAGGCTTACTCCTTGAGGCCAAGCAAAAAAGATTTGCCCACGGTCATTGGTATGGGTGAGTAACATCAATCTCTACTTAATAATTATTTTTCTAGTTTTAATATAATTGCTTCAATATTGCTTCAGAAATAGTGCACTACACTAGTAGTTATAGCTATCAATACTGTGTAGCAAATAATTCTGATTAAGGTATTTTTGTCTCATCATTATCATTATTGCAATTAATTTAAATAAATTATTCATTTTATTTATATAAATATATTTGGTTTGCCATCCTTATATACAAAAACCATTGACAAAGTCTGGGACTGAGATTGGATCCAGCCAGACCCAGACTCATCTCTGAGAAGTTTAGAAAGCCAGAGGGTCCTTTCTGCACCTTCTGACTCAGTGGGAGAGCTTCTTTAATGAACTTTGAAGTTCTCACTCCGCCTGTGACACTGTTTTTTAAGAAGAAACATTTTCAGTATTTTCACTGTCTTTCTTTCCTGTTACAGACCCCCAAACTCTTCCTGATTCCATAACATCCTTCTTAGGATGAATGATCAGACACATATGCAATGTCCAAGGCAATGTACTAATGATCTAGAATGGCTTCACAGCTTTTTGTCTGCATTTTAATCTCTCAGAACTTTTGCTTGCCTTATTGTCTCTGTCATTACACTGCATAGATGACTGTGTTCCCTGCAGTGACACTAAGTTCTTTTCCCTATGTCTCAGCTTTCCTGTTCTCCTATTCATCTTTCAAAGTGTTTTCACACAGATATTTTATATTTGGGAAAATTGAAATCCAGAGAGGTGAAGCTGCAAGAGCAGGAGATCTGAGTCCTCCTCCAGGGTTCTGTCCCCTGCAACAAGAGCATCTTCATAAATGCATTTCTACTTAATACATTTGATAGCATGTACCAGAAAGCAATAAGTACCAATATTACACTTCAGTACTATATTATAGTCCCAAAAAGTGTTCCCTTCCTGCAAGAATTTGATATTAAGCAGAAAATTACATAAATAAATCACAAGTCTCGCAGCCCAGACATATTAAAGCTTGGGTTCAGGATACACCAGTCTGTCACATCTGACAATTTCTTCTCCCTATGAGTCTCATTTACATAAGGATCTCACAATTAAAAGGGGAGGATAAACACGTGACCGTAAAAGAAAATTAAAAATGCACAACTTTCCTCCTAAGGTACCTTCTCAGTTGTAAATTTGGAGGTTTGGTCCATGTTTGTTTCTGTTTCTTCTGCTGTGTGCACTCTATATGGAAAAGTGGAAACTAGAAAAGTCAACAAAATGTAAGATGGGCCATCTGCAAGGGTTTCAACTTGGTTTGTAACAAGAATTAATACAAGGGGAAGCATTAAAACCTCTCATTAACACTGAAGCATTTTAGTTTAATAAGGATGGCTTAGACAATACGTTCAGATATAGGAGAGATGGTTCACATAAAGTTTCTGTAAGAAAGATCCCTTGAGCCTGGTTCTACCTCTGTCTTCACACCTTTCAATTAACACTGCAGATGGGCACAGAAACACTTTCAGCTTATTATTGTCTTTTCAAATACTGGTGGACACGAGAAATTTAGATGAAACAGCCCTTTTAAATTCCATTATCATTAAGAAAGCAGGAATGGGGGAAAATACTATTTTTCTTACCCATTAGTTCCATTTTTTGCAGGGTAGAAGCAGTTTTATGCAGCAATTTAAGATTTACAACACCTGTGCTGCTGGGAAAAGGTTTCTAAAATGTAGATCACTATATTGGGTCTGACTGACATAGAGTTCATTTTTCCTTAGCAGCCCTCACAGTGTTGTGCTTTGCATTGGTAGCTGGAAGGTTATTGATAACACACGAGTGTTTTGGCTATTGCTGAGCAGCATCAGTGCTGTCTCTAACACTCCTTCCCCCCATCAAGGGGCTGGGAGTAGGCAAGATCCTAGGAGGAGACACAACCCGACCAGTTGACACATATAAACCAAAGGGATATTCCATTGTAGTAATGTATTTGCACGAGTTGGGTCATTCTGTGTACTAGCTAAACTCCTTGTAATCTTATTAGAACACTTGTAGTTTTGTTATTCAAACCCTCAGGAACTCACCAAGGCCACTGAGGCAAAAGCAGGACTAAAATAAGAATGAAGAACCTGAGAAAGTGACCATCAAGAATGCAAACCTCAGATAAAAGTGAGCTCGACGTGATAATGGACTTTGACCAATTAGATGCTTTAAAGGGTGTGTGCCAGCCTTGTGGATAAAGTGGAGGATCCAATCAAATAATGCGTGATCACGTGAATATGCATCCTAGAATCTATAACTGTTGCTTATTGTAAACAACAAAGCGGCTTCTGCATAACCACATTAGTTTGCTATACAGAGGTCCTTTTCTCCTGCATATTGGTGACTCCATGGTGTGATCAAAGAACATGTGAGATTGACACGGGCCAGGACTCTTTGAACTGCAAAGAGGGTCTGCCGAAAAAACCNTTGATACTCCTGAATGGGATAAACTGGGAACAGAGCTTTAGGAAGCAGTAAGTGATAAGTTAAAGGAAACGAAAAGATTGAGTACTATGTGGAAAGCGGTTATCACGGCACTGAGGCAGTTAAAGGCAGAGCAAACAGCTGCTGCAGGGGCAGTTGCCGCTTTAAAATCAGAAGACCCTGCTGTTGCATTCCCAGCTTATGCGCGAGAGTTTTTTTTGGGGGGGAGGGGGGGGGAAGAAATGGTTATACCATCTCTACCTTCCGCACCCCCAGGGCCAGAATTACAAGCTCTACAAGCAGCTGAAAGCAGTGATGATGCAGAATGCATGCCGACTCTGCAACCTGTGGTAGAAACAGAAGGAATAGAGGTAGACGTGCAGTTGCCTCCACCGGCTCCGGGTTTACCCACCGGGTGTCCAGCAGTTTCCCCTGAAGAGTTAACAATAGCATTAAGAAGGCGCGAATACCCCCGCTGCCTCCCTTGCCATCTGACTAGACTCAGCTTAGCCGCAGCAAGCATTCTAATGTAGAACACGAGTATTCAGATGCAGATCGCAGGTGCTGATTTAAAGAGGACGAGCACCAGAGGCAGTTGAAAGAGTTATCTAAACTTAGAACTTTGATAAATCAACAGATAAAACAAAGAGAGGGATCCAGACTATTGTCAGTAGAAGAGGAGAGAAAGAATATTCAATATACCAAAGGATCAGCTCCCCGGAGTCCCGATCTGGACCTCAGTGACAGGGTGTATCAGCGAGCATCTCTCTCCGGAGATCATAACTCCGGGAATAAAGCTGTGTCACGAGCAGAGGAGAGCAAAGAGCAGCAAGAGCGAGATATTGATNTAATGTAGAACACGAGTATTCAGATGCAGATCGCAGGTGCTGATTTAAAGAGGACGAGCACCAGAGGCAGTTGAAAGAGTTATCTAAACTTAGAACTTTGATAAATCAACAGATAAAACAAAGAGAGGGATCCAGACTATTGTCAGTAGAAGAGGAGAGAAAGAATATTCAATATACCAAAGGATCAGCTCCCCGGAGTCCCGATCTGGACCTCAGTGACAGGGTGTATCAGCGAGCATCTCTCTCCGGAGATCATAACTCCGGGAATAAAGCTGTGTCACGAGCAGAGGAGAGCAAAGAGCAGCAAGAGCGAGATATTGATCAATACCAAAGAATGCGAAGACTGACTGATTCCCCAGTACCTCGACCCAACAACTGAGAGCACACACAACCAAGGGAAGAAGAATGGGACCTCAATCTACACAGTTCCAGTGATCATCACGATCATGTTCATAAGTAGCAACGAATCATACGGGACACTTTGATTGAGGGTGAGTTCTATCCACACGCTTTCCCAGTTAATTCTGCTCCTAATAACCCAGACAAAAGACAATGGGCACCGCTAGATTAGAAGCTCGCCCGGGAGAAGCAAAAGGCAGTTATACAATATAGCTTAGCGAATCCTTACGTACACACATTATTAGATCACATATTTACTAGCGGGTTGCTATTCCCATTTGACTGCAAAAAGTTAACTGATACCTTTTTAAAACCTACACAGAGACTGTTGTAGCAAGTAGACTAAGAACAAAAAGTAGAAGCTGCAGTTACAGAGAATCTTTCACTCCCACAGGGGGACCCCAGACAGTTCGCTACTCCAGACATGCTGCTGGGGAGAGGGGCTTTCATCAATCCCCAAACACAAGCTAGATTAAATCCTACAATTTTACAACAATCTCAGAAGTTAGCAAGAGAGGCTTTTCGTGCTGTGCCGAATATGGGACTTCCAGCTCCATCTTACACTTCTATTAAGCAGGAAGCAAATGAGACTTTTATGAGTTTTTTAGATCATCTCAGAAATGCCATGAACCAAGCTCCTAGACTGTCTCCAGAAGTTAAAGCTGCATTGGGAATGCAGTTAGCTATAGAAAATACAAACCCCACCCACAAGAAAATTATATACTTGCTGCCACACTCCGCGACCTTAGTTGATATAGTGGAAGCCTATTCCCGAGTTAGAACTCCCGAGGAGAATGCTATATGCTTAGCGGAAGCTCTCAAGACAGTACTTTAAAACAAAGGGACCCCCATCAAGTGTTATAACTGCGAGAAAATCAGCCACATCAGAGCCCAGTGCTGCGCTACAAAGAAAAATACTAGTTCTACTAGTTCTTCAAAAAATTGCAACCAATGTAATATGCCTAAACACTGAGCCAGCGAATGCAGATCAAAACGCAAGAAAGATGAGACACCGCTAGGGAACTTGAAACTGAGCACGAGGACGCGCGATGACAAATACATCCCCAAGATCAGGTAGCTGCCTAGATGTCCTCAACTCAGCAACCCCAATAAGTGCCAGCATAGACCTAGAAACTACAGTAGCTGTAGATCTACAAAACACTGATGTACAGCATCGCAATGGAAGAACTCTAACAGCCAAAGCTGCATTGCTCGAATGCAAGTACTGACGTCACCATCGTCCCCTCGCTTGCATGGCCTGCTGCAATTCCATATCATAGGATGTCAGCTCAGATATAAAAGCTAAGGGAGAGAGGAGGAATGGGGGGCATTTTTTATTCTACAATGTTTGCCTTCTGAAGCAACTGCTCTACGTGCTGAAGCTCTGCTTCTCAGGTAGTATCTAAACATTGCTGGCTGATGGGAAGTAGAGATTAACTTTTCCCTTTGCTTATGCATGCACAAACATTTGTTTGGGGTTTTTTTCTTTCCTTTAGTAAACTGCCTTATCTCAACCTACTAGTTGTTTTCCATCTTATTCTTTCCCATGTTTCACTGGGAAAGGGAGTGATAGAGTGGCTTGGTGGACACCTGGTGCCCAGCCAAGATCAAACCACTTCAATCACAGAATCACAGACTGGGTAAGGTTGGAAAAGACCTCTGGAGAACATCTAGTCCAACTCCCCTGCCAAGGTAGGGTCACCTAGAGTAGGTTACACAGAACACACCCAGGTGGGTTTTGAATGCCTCTATGGAGGGAGACTTCACGACCTCCCTGGGCAGCCTGTTCTAGTGTTCTGCCATCCTCAATGTAAAAAAGTTCTTCCTCATGTTCTCAGTCTTTCCTCAAAAGTGATGCTCCAGACCCCTAATAGTTTTTGTCACACTCCTCTGGACCCTCTCCAGTAGCTCCTTGTCTTTTTTGTACTGAGGAGCCCAGAACCGAACACAATACTCCAGATGTGGCCTCACTGGGGCTGAGTAGAGGGGAACAATCACTTTCCTTGATCCGCTGGTCGCACTTCCCAATTTACCCCAGGATACCATTGGCCCTCCNCTTTCCCATGTTTCACTGGGAAAGGGAGTGATAGAGTGGCTTGGTGGACACCTGGTGCCCAGCCAAGATCAAACCACTTCAATCACAGAATCACAGACTGGGTAAGGTTGGAAAAGACCTCTGGAGAACATCTAGTCCAACTCCCCTGCCAAGGTAGGGTCACCTAGAGTAGGTTACACAGAACACACCCAGGTGGGTTTTGAATGCCTCTATGGAGGGAGACTTCACGACCTCCCTGGGCAGCCTGTTCTAGTGTTCTGCCATCCTCAATGTAAAAAAGTTCTTCCTCATGTTCTCAGTCTTTCCTCAAAAGTGATGCTCCAGACCCCTAATAGTTTTTGTCACACTCCTCTGGACCCTCTCCAGTAGCTCCTTGTCTTTTTTGTACTGAGGAGCCCAGAACCGAACACAATACTCCAGATGTGGCCTCACTGGGGCTGAGTAGAGGGGAACAATCACTTTCCTTGATCCGCTGGTCGCACTTCCCAATTTACCCCAGGATACCATTGGCCCTCCTGGCCACAAGGGCACTCTGCCAGCTCATGGTCAACTTGTCATGCACCAAGACTCCCAGGTCCTTCTTCACAGAGCTGTTCTATAATAAGTAAGCCCCCAACCTGCACTGGTACTTGGGGTTATTCCTCCCCAGGTGCAGGACCCTACACTTGCTCTTGTTGAACCTCATTAGGTTTCTTTCTGCCCAACTCTCCAGCCTATCAAAGTCCCACTGAATGGCAGCACTGCCTTCAGGTGCATCAGCCACTCCCCAGTTTTGTATCATCAACAAACTTGCTGAGGGTACATTATATCCTTTCATCCAGGTCACTGATAAAGAAGTTGAATTAGACTCAGCCCAGTACTGATCCCTGGAGGATGCCACTGACTACAGGCCTCCAATTGGATTCCACTCCACTTAGATCTTAAGAGCAATGATAGCTTGAAGCTTAACTCAAGTACTTGACTTATTGTCCTGGGTAACCCAAAAAATGTGGGTTGTATTCCATAGCGCCTCTACACCAACCTGCCCAAGATTTTTACTGTCCCTTTAAGACCAAGGGGCCAGAAACAGACCAGGAGTTGTTTATCCTGGGTTTGCAGAGGCAGGGGTTTGGGGGGGGTCTCTTTAAGAGACAGGGGAGACTCACAGAGTGCTCTTTTGGTTCTCTACAGGTTTTGGAGTTGAGGCAGAGCTCTTTTTTTGTTTCTTTCCAGGCTGCCAAGAGATTTGCCTGGGGCAGGGTCACTGAGCCAAGGCAGGCAGTGTAAGGCAGATGTCTTTTATTTCTCTCCAGGCATTGGAGAATTTTGCAACATTTTTTTGGCTGCTGTTGCCGAGGCAACCCCCACTTCTGGATCCAGGGACGATGTTTTCATCAGACCTTTTGCACTGTTGCCACTGGAGATGATTATGCTGGGACATTGGACTCTCTCACTCCAAAGGTTTTCCAGCTGTTGCCCCAGTATTTTACAACCCTCAACTGCTGATGGAACTGCCACCACCGGGAAAGCCCCTGTTGGGTGATGTGGAAGTCAAATTACCTGGGACAGATCAAAGCTTAGCCTGAGTACCCTACATGGAGGAAATAAACCTGAGACCCTCGGAGGTGGGACTTTTGGAAAATGCTAATAGAGTAAGCCCCATTGGTTCAAGACCTTAGACTTTTAAGGTCAAATGCCTGCCCTTGAACTAAGTTTGGACACGTGTCCTCAAGTAAAACCCTATAAATTGTCTGGCTAACCACACCCCCTGGTCTTTGGATGCAGCTTTTGAAGGATAAAGAACATCTTTGAGCTATCCATCGTACCCATCTCATTACTAGCCACGTGCTACCCAGCCTGACCGGGTTGGGGGCCGCGGGGTTTGCCCACACCCCCGGCAATAGGGTGGCAGGGAGCAAGCAGCCCAGCAGCGCTGACTCTTGTTTTTGGACTAAATAAAAGATCTTCCAGGTTTTTGTTTTGTCCCTGTTCCTTGTTGGTTGTTGTTTAGGGAAGGAGGGAGTTCTGCAGCGGTGGAGGCTTGGTTACTGTGTTGTTTTTCCTTTATTCTCACTATCTCTCTACCATGTGGTCTACAGAAGGGGGTTTCTCCACCATCTTGTCTTTGTCTTCTGGTCCATGCAGTCTGCTACTTTTTTTTAGTAAACTCTTATTTTTTCACTTATATCTTCTCCCATTCATGTCTCCTTATTGGTGAAAGGGGAGCTGTTAAAACTAAAAGGGGAGGTAACTAATTTTGGAGTTTCCACTCCTCATAATTGTCTTAGTTTAAGACACTTCTGGAGGCACAAATCAGGAATGTTACTAGCTCAAATATCCAGAAGCCTTCAAATGAAATAAAAAATGGTAAATAAATTTGAATCTCTTTGGGTGACCATTCTCATTATCAGGCTATGTGACATAATGAGATTGATTTATTAAAATATGAATATCGATCTAAATCAATATCCAACTGTGACGGACAAAAGACCCTCTAACAGTTAAAGTTAGAAAGTGTATGTTTATTACGACGCCGGGCAGCGCGTGGGATAGCTCCCTAATGTGCACTGCAAAGATCACAGGTAATTACAAAGCCTTTTATTTATAAAGTGTTGACTACACATAATACAAATGCATATTCATGCCCCTGTCACCTCCTCTTCTCCGCTTCATATGCTAATTAACCAAAAGGCCATTAAGCATGTGTAGTTTGTTCTCTGAAATGGGTTGGTGGTCTTTTTATGAGGAGTGGTCACCTAAAGGAGGAAGTAAAANCCCTGCCCACAGCACCATAGCTCAGAAACAGCTTCTGATGCTTTAGATGAAATTCATATTTTTAAAAGCTCATATACTGGGCTGGTTTTGGCTGTGACAGAATTAATTTTCTTCATAGTGGCTATTATTTGGGCTATGTTTTGGATTTCTGTTGAATACAGGGTTGATAAGATAGAGGTGTTTTATTATTGCTGAGCATGGCTTACATCGAACAAAGGCCTTTTCTGCTTTTCTCACTTCCACCCTGGCAAGGAAGAAGTTGGGGGTGCATGGGAGGTTGGGAGGAGACACAGCCAGGACAGGTGACCCAAACT
>VWYE01014870.1:19724-32619 GCA_013398995.1 Alaudala cheleensis
GAGTGGTCACCTAAAGGAGGAAGTAAAATGAGTCTTCCTTGTCTAAACTTTCAACCCTTTCAATGCAGATGTGATTGATGAATCCTTGAAAACCTCCTTGGTTCCTGTTTTCCAGGGCTAATTCAATGCTTTCTGGAAACAGGAGGTTTGCAATTGTCTTGTGTTCCTGGGATTTCATTGATTAGTTTCCCTGTTTTTCCACTGAAAACACAGCTACATAAACATGAAGCTGACAAGCAATAAGTTAGTAGATCCGGGATAGTTTATCTCAGATCTGGCTTCTTCTAACCATCCTCTAATTTTAACTGATTTCAGCAAAGCTCATCTATTCATTTCAGCTATATCAGCAAATCTATTGTCAACTACAATTTTAACTTCTTTAAGAATCTTTACTCCTTTAAAATTAGTATCTCAAGATAGACACCGAAGAAAGCTTATCATTAGCTGTTAATTGAAGGCACGTTCAGAAAGTGCTGCTTAAACCTTTAAAGACATCTTTTCATCTGCTACCTAATGTGTATGTTAGAGCTGTATTAAAGCAGTCTCAGAATGTCCCTGCCCACAGCACCATAGCTCAGAAACAGCTTCTGATGCTTTAGATGAAATTCATATTTTTAAAAGCTCATATACTGGGCTGGTTTTGGCTGTGACAGAATTAATTTTCTTCATAGTGGCTATTATTTGGGCTATGTTTTGGATTTCTGTTGAATACAGGGTTGATAAGATAGAGGTGTTTTATTATTGCTGAGCATGGCTTACATCGAACAAAGGCCTTTTCTGCTTTTCTCACTTCCACCCTGGCAAGGAAGAAGTTGGGGGTGCATGGGAGGTTGGGAGGAGACACAGCCAGGACAGGTGACCCAAACTGACCAAAAGAATATTTTATACCATGACACATCATGCTCAGGAAATAATGTGAGGGGAAGAAGGAGGAAGGGGGAGGATCTTTGGAGTAATGGCCTTTATCTTCCCAAGTAACCATTATGCATGATGGGGCCCTGCTCTGCTGGAGATGGCTGACTACCTGCCTGCCCATGGGAAGCAGTGAATTCCTTGTTTTGCTTTGCTTGGGTGCACAGCTTTTGCTTTCCATATTAAACTGTCTTTATCTCAACCCACAAGTTTTCTAGCTTTTACCCTTCTGATTCTCTGATTTTACTGGTGGGGGTGTGTCCTGGTTTAGGGCAATTTTGGGAGAATACCTCCTAAGGGGCTCTCCCTCCTTACCCCCCCAGCCGGTTTGGGAATAACTTCCTCAGAGAGAAGTGGAAAAAAATACCTGTTTATTCAACAAGTCAAGCACTCCCCAGCACAATAAATTGAACAATACCCGATGACAAGGACTTTGTGCTGCTCTGGAGAGATGACGAAATTCAGGCAGAAGGTCCCCCCTGAAGGTGGTGGCTGTGTTCTGAGTCTCTCTGGTGCCAGGAGAAGTTGCTGCGCAAGGTGGATCTTGGTGGGTCCCAGGTGCCAGCCCTCCAGCGCTCCCCCATGTTCAGAGTCCAGAGAGATTAGAACAATTCCAGGAAAAGGAAAAAAGGGAAAAAAAAAAAAGGTCGAAGAAAAAAAACTACCTAGCTATCCTAACTAAAGAAGCAGAAGCTAAAGCAAGCTGCTAAAACAGAGAAAAAGAAAAAAACTTCTCCGTCTCATGCTGTGTGTTATCAAGAACTCCAGACGCTCAAGGTCACTCAGAGGAGCAGAGCCTTTGAAAAAAAAAAACGGTGCCTCCCCCCTCCCCCCAGACCCAACACCACGGTGCACAGAATACAACATCCCGCACAAATTCAACAGACGATTGGGGATACAAACATCATAATGTCACTCTAGGACAGGGTGTTAGTGAGCAGCTGCGTGGGGCTTGGTTGCTGGCTGGGGTTAAATCATGACATGTACATGTATCCTAACACCTAGGCATATCTTCAGCATACTTTACTGCATACAGATCTATCTAAGCTGATTCTGTCATCTTGTACAAACATAAGGTATCTAAGTGCATTGTTATGAACTACAAAAGAGGCAGCAGATTCCCAGCTCATTACAATGTATAATGAAATAGTGTACTGATCACAGAATCAGCTAGGTTGGAAAAGACCTCTGAGATCATCAAGCCCAACCTATGACTGAACACCATCATGTCACCTAGACCATGGCACTAAGTGCCGTGTCCAGTCTTTCTTTAAACACCTCCAAGGACAGAGACTCCACCACCATCCATTCCAATATTTAATCATTCTTTCTGTGAAGAAATTCTTCCTAATTTCCAACTTAAACCTCCCTTGGCACAGCTTAAGACTGTCTTCTTGTCCTGTCACTGGTTGCCTGTGAGAAGAGGACAACCCCCACCTGGCTACAATCTCCTTTCAGGGAGTTGTAGAGAGTGATAAGGTCTCCCCTGAGCCTCCTCTTCAGTCTAAACAACCCCAGCTTTCTCAGGTGTTCCTCATAAGACATGCATTTCAGACCCTTTGTGGCAGGACCTTTCACCCCGATACAGCAAAACCTTATCCCCTCTCACATATAGCTAAGTCAGACCAGAATGATTTGTCATGTGATGAATTATCTTGGCTAAAAACCTCCTTAGGCAGCAATACACATCCTGTCTTGAATGGTAAGAAAGGAAAACCTAAAATTAGTGACTGCAGAACACAAGTACTTTTACAACTATAAAATACCACTATATTTTTCATGAAATCAGAATTCTCTTATACTTTCTGAGTCTTTAGAGAGTTCTCCTCAACATTAAGATGTTACTTCTCTGGAACTGAGAAGAATTAGGAGATTCTCTGCACACCACTATCATTCATTGGTAAGTAACATTGACTCCTAATCTATACTATTTCTTTGCTAGCTGTGACATAGGTAACTATTATTGCGCACTGTATCTTTATTTACTAGTAGTGTTTCTTTTTGTTTATCCTGTGTAGTAAGCAAATCTGTTTTAAGTCTTATGTCTGTTTTCCTTGGTCTCCACAATAAATAATTCGTGTTTTAGTAGGTCTGATTGATCGTTATTAAGAACTTGTGAGTGAGAGTGGGTTTTGGGGTGCTGACCGCCTCAATGAAGCTGCTGTCTACTGCCAGAAACCTGGGCAAAGGCTGGGATTTGTCTAAACTCTCCCCTCTCCCATTTGGAAAACCCTTCACCAGTTTCATTGCCCTTCTCTAGACTTGCTTCAGCACCTCAATGTCCTTCTTGAAGTGATGGGCTAAGAACTGGACACAGTATTTTGTGACAGCTAACAGCTGGCCTGAAGGCCTCACAGACACAAGTGACTTTAACTTGATCAGCCAGTACCCGTGAGAACCATCCTGCACCTATGAGAATCAGCTTGTACCCATGAGAAAAGAATGTAAACATCTTCAAAGAGGAAAGCCTTTAGCAAGCACATACACGAGCAACTACTAACCAATGAACTGAGTAGCAAAAAGTTCCTAACCAATCAGAATTAAACATGATGCTTGTAGAAACCATATAAATATAAGCTGTGAACAAGAGGGCTATTGCCGCATGAAGAAAAAGTGTCTTGTGTGCCACTGGGGTAGGAGGTAGAGCTGAGAAGGAGAAAGGGGTGGGGGAAAGGTGTTTTTAAGGGTGTTACTTGTCATTATCCTGCTCTGATTTTTTTTTAGTGTAATAAATTCAGTTAATATCTCTAAGTTGAGCCTGTTTTGCCCGTGCTGGTATTCGATGAGTGATCTCTCCCAGTCCTAATCTGAACTCATGAACCCTGCATTATATTCTTTCTCCTCTGTCCAGCTGCAGAGGGGAGTGAGAGGGCAGCTTTGGTGGGTGCCTGGCATTTGGCCAATTTCAACCCACTACAGTCTTTTTGGTGGAGAATGCGGAAAGTCATGAGGATTTTGAGATAAAGATAGTACTGCATAGTGATATAGAGCAGAAGGATCGTGGGAATTTTTGTTGTAATTGTGATGAAGGGTCGAGGGATGGATTTCATGTAAATTTTTCGTTTTGTCCTGTATTGTTGTTGTGGGTTAGGTATTTGAAGTGAATTTCTTCTCACTGTTTCCAAGAAGATGCTGGAAGGGGGGAGGGGACAGCTTTCTTGGTGCATAGACTGATTAAGAAACAAAAGGAGTAGCCAGGCCCTCTGACATACTGCTGAAATAGTCTGGGGAGGGGAACGGGGATTTGTCAGTTCTTAGCTGGAGTTTGGCAGTCTTTCCCAGCTGGGAGCATAGACAGTCATGCTATTTTTGCCCTAGACTTCTCCTGGACTCCTCCAGGAGTGGCTAAGCACTGCTGTGGAGTTCTCCCTGCTGTCTGTTTGTAAGCTCACTGCTTGAGAGTGTCCCAGCTGCCCTGTTGACTGAGACTAGCAACTGCCAGTGCTGGGAGACCAGCACAGTCTGTATAAGTTTCAGAGGAATCACCTACATAACACACACCCCTATCCTCCTCCTCCCTCTTGTCTGAGCTGCCATTGTTCCTGGGAAGGTTCCGAGCTTACATATCAGTTCCTTCTGACAGCTGTGAGTGTCACTGCATCTTTCTGCCTCACCAGAGCTGCCAGTGCCCCCTGCCAGCCGTGGGTGAGCTACTGCAACTTTTCCACCTTGCTTGAGCCACCAGCGCCCCCTGCCGGTTGTGGTCAAAACTACACCAAGGGGGAAACAGTGTTAGGTGGGTGGGAGAGCAACTTCTGTTATTGTATTGTTGTTTGCTCTGCCTTGTTATATATATTTTTTCTAGTAAAGAACTGTTATACCTNTGTGGAAGATCTCAGCAGGCAGGGGGTGGGGGCCACAGAGGAGCAAAAAAAGACTCATAGCAGTGCTGATGAAAACATCTGGGGGGCGGGACAACAGTGACCCTGCTCCCAGCACTGCAACGGGTCCCTTCCCCAGTGAGGCAGGGGATAACAAGATCCCAGTCCAGTGGCTGCTCCCAGGAGCAGAGGCTCACCCCACACCAGAAGAAANACTACACCAAGGGGGAAACAGTGTTAGGTGGGTGGGAGAGCAACTTCTGTTATTGTATTGTTGTTTGCTCTGCCTTGTTATATATATTTTTTCTAGTAAAGAACTGTTATACCTTTTCCTATATTTTTACCTGGAAGCCCTGTAATTTCAAAGTTACAATAATTTGGAGGGAGGGGTTGTCTTCCCATTTGTATTGGTTTGAAAGACAGGCGTCTGCTAGAGAGGGGCAGGGCCTCCCTCAGAGTGGAGAATTCAAATCCCCTCCCTCTGAATTATTATAATTAGAAAATTAAAGGGTTCTGAGGCAGACAGATGGGAATAGGAATAATAGTTCTTTACTAGTATGTATAACAAGACAAACAATCAAAAGTAACTATAGCATTAATAATAAACAGAACCAGGAACAGCTTCCCTGACCGCAGGCACTTTCCCCTTTGGTACAGATCTGGTCACAGATGGCAGGGGCCCTGGCAGGCCCCCGGTGGGCAGAGCAGGTGCTATGATCCCCACACAGATGCAAGGGGCGCTGTGGTGTGGGCTCGGGAACCACGCAGTTATGGCGACTTTGTCCCAGATGGGAAGAGATGGAAAGCTGTATCAGAAACTCCAGAGCTGTGGCTGAAGATGTGGAAGATCTCAGCAGGCAGGGGGTGGGGGCCACAGAGGAGCAAAAAAAGACTCATAGCAGTGCTGATGAAAACATCTGGGGGGCGGGACAACAGTGACCCTGCTCCCAGCACTGCAACGGGTCCCTTCCCCAGTGAGGCAGGGGATAACAAGATCCCAGTCCAGTGGCTGCTCCCAGGAGCAGAGGCTCACCCCACACCAGAAGAAAAAGGACCGAAACTGGACTTCTGCAGCAGCAAAATGAGTTCTTTTCCCAAGCAGTAGCTCCATCAGCACCTTCTGAAGGCTCCAGTCTAGTGACAGAGAGTTTCCCCTCCCCACCATCTCAAGCACCCAGGCATCAGTGCTTCTTAGCAACACAATGGGAAGAAATTCCACTTGTAACAAGAAAAAGGAAAGAAAAACAAAACTCAACCCCCAACACCATTCCAAGGTTCCCACCTTCCTTGGCAGACATTTTTCTTTTAAACCAAGACATTTGTGATTATGTTATTTTGGTTCTAGTGTAGGGAATTTTTTTTCTTTTGTTTAGTTTGGTTGTATTTGTTGTTTTAAGTGAAGGTTGTATGTTGAATGTGGATTTTAATGATAATTCTTAAATACGTGATTTACAGAGGGGAGGAGTGGAATGTATTGGGTTTGCATGGCCTGGTTTTGGTAGTGGATGGGGCATATGTTATTCTACAGCGTTTGCCTTCTGGAACAACTGCTACACATGCTGAAGCCCTGCTTCCTGGGAAGTGTCTGAATATCACTCACTCATGGGAAGTAGAGATTAACTTTTCCCTTTGCTTATGCACATACAAATTTTTGCTTGTCTTTTTTCTTTATGAAACTGCCTTATCTCAACCTATGAGTTGTTTTCTATCATATTCTGTCTCCCCTGTCCCACTGGGAAGGGGAATGATAGAGCATTTTGGTGGGCACGTGGCATCCAGCCAAGGTCAAACCACTATGCTGCTGCATTTCAAAAAAATTCAAGAAGGGAGATGCCACTGGGGAACTCCTTTCTCAGGAGAGAACAGGAAAGCATATCAGTTTAACTGAAAACACTAATCTTCTACTTCCTATAACCCAAGTGATTTCATTTAGCACATATTATATCCTGTAATGGATCATTTAAGAACTGTATTAAGGTATTGATCCCTGTCTAAGTATACCTCTCAAACAAACTACAGATGCATTAAAACTGAAGACCCTGAATATTATGTTTTTCCTGCAGACATGGAAGTAAGAGAAACAAAGCAGAAGGAAGATTTCCAATCTCTTCCCCAGCAAAAGGACTGCTTATCTAGAGCTCTTCTTTTTAGTCAAGTGAAAGCTCATACGCCATTTTTGTTTTTCTTAGTGACTATGGTAAGCATCATGTAAACTGGCACCTATACAAATCCTGTAGAAGGACAAGATGTCAGTTTTAATGTCTTGTGCCCAAGCCAACTAATGTAATTATTGAAGGCCCTACTCAGGTCATCTCCAACAGCATCTGAAATCCCCTTGGCTACCAGTGCAGTGAGCAGATGAAGAAGGGGCTGTATTCAGACTGCTGGGTCCAGATGTCAATCTCATACAGTATGATGGCTTCTTTTCAGGAATCAGGACATACAGTTTAGACAGTGAGTGCTCTGAATTGTTCACTGCTCTCCTGAAACTAGATGCACATGGTCCAAATCCCTATCTGTTCCTGTGTAGCTTTAGCTAATTTCTTTCAGTGCCAGCTGTGACATTGCTGCTCTTGTTTCTCTGTGAACACAGTGATGAATCAGTAGTGGCTGAAGGTGTGCACCACAGCCTTTAACTAGTACAGTCAGTAAAGCATTTTGCATTTTGATTAAGCAGCAAACCTGGAGCATCAGCATGCAAGTCTGCATAAGGAAATTATTAAATACATGCGCAATTGTGGACCACACAGATTTTATATTACAATTACTATTATTCTTCCCAGTACAGGAATTTTAAAACCTAACTCTTTCCTACTGTTGCCCCTAAAGTGGATGTTCAAAAGCATTACTGAGCAGCAAGCATTTAAGATTGCTGTATTTTCTGTCATCTATCAATGCAAGTTATTTTGTCTTTAAAATTTATGAGGCTGTGATTGCCATTCCAGAATATTCAAGAAACCACCACACATCAACTCTTCTAAGACTCTCTCTCCTTCTTCCCCTGCTAGCATGGTTTGGATGTTGTAATAAGTATCCTGAGTGTCATGAGTGATACAGAGAAACCCTCCTTAAGGATATGTTTCAGAAATATTCCTGTGAACAGTCACAAAAAAGAGATCAGGAATCTACTAAAAGAGAAAGCAGAGATGAACATAAATACACTAGCAGATACCATCTCTTCTGAGAAGTTCTGTGGGACTGCAGAACCCTCCGGCTGCATTGCTGCAATCTGTACTAACAACTACTGTCCTTCTGTCCACCCTGAACACAGACTGTTGCCAGCCAGACACATGCAGATGATGCTGAGAGTGCATCACTGAATGTCAGCAGTATGTGGGTAATGTTGGTGAGGCTGAACAGCAGTTCAGTGAGCATAAAAATGTGGCTTGAGGGAATTCTCCTTCCCTTTTGCTGATATTTTTCAGGTGTTCTGTATAAGTATAGATGACAGGTTGAGATAAGAACACTACTAGAAACAATGAGATAAAAAATGAGATAAGAAATTTAACAGTAAAAACAATATTAACAACAAAAGTGTATAAAAAAGTGATTCACACTCAAAATTGCACACGGAAGAGCCCCTGACAATAAACAAAATCAGATTACTCCCCTGCTATGTTTTCTCAACCAGAAGGAACCCCTTTGTCCTGGAAGTGAGACTCCCTTTTGCCCCTGCCCCTGGAAATGAGGTAAAGGTGTTACAGAATAACCTGATATCCTAGCCATGCCCTCTCCTGACTACTGCAAAAATTTAACCCTGTCCTGACTGGAACCAGGACATTATCCACCCCTTATTCTATACCATCTATATTGTGCTCAGATCCTACATCTTCCAACTATATATATATATATATGTATATATATAAATGTATAATAGCGCAGGTATTCATAGTCAGTGATTGTCCCTCCAAGATGTTTCTTGAGTTCATTTAGTCCATGACTGTGGGTTGTATCTGTCCTAGATGTCTTACAGGGCAGAGGTGCTGGTGTGTTTTTGGCTGGTTGCAAGCTGCATCAGGAGTTCACAACTGGTGTTTCTGGAGCAGTCTATCGTCATTGTCCATGGTAGTTCTGGCACACAGTGGCAGTGTCATTCAGCATCCAATATTAGACAACTCAACATTACAGACTGTTCTCATTCAAAAATTAAATCCCCTTGAGGTACACATCATGTTTCCCTCTCCATCTGCATTACTCACCAACTGCATTCAGGTCCTTGGGCAAAAACAGTGTCATGGATGGGTTTTCTTTTCTTGAGGCACAACTAATTCAAACTGTCTTTCTCAACACATTCTTCATATGCACCACAGGGACTTTATCCCCTTCTAAGGTATGCGGAGGTTTTGAGTGAGCAGGGCCAGCTCAATTGGTAGAGCTTCTAGTATGAATTAAACAGGTGGCTTTTGCTAAATGTAGATCCCAATGTTTGAAGGTCTTATTACCCATTGCTTTCAGCGTGGTTTTCAAGACTCCATTGTACCGTTCAATATTTCCAGAGGCTGGTACATGATAGGGAATATGATACACCCACTCAATCCCATGATCTCTGGCCCAGGTGTCTATGAGTCTACGTGGCAGGATGCTTCCCCCTGCCACAGGAGGGCTTATCATTTCTGCCTGTTAGCTGGTGTAACAACTCAGGCATCTTTCTCTCACATAAGCCCCACATAAGCCTTGGTAAAGAACAGTTTGCCTTGTAGTGTCATCTTGGTGCCATGTGATTGATGCTTTCAGCTGACAGTAAACACCTTGCTGTGAAAGCAGATGTGGGGAGATAAGCTGGAATTTCCAACTGACAGACACTTCACTTTACAAACTATAAAAGCTACACTATACTTTCATAAAGCAGAAATCTTCTGCACATTCCCTGGAAATGTGTGGGGTCTTTTCCCCAAAGTCAGGATGCCTACTTTGTGGTTACTCTCCTGGGGACTGAGTGAAAAGACTCTGTGTGTACCCTATCATCAATTGGTGGTAAGTTACATGGGCTCCTAACCTATACTATTTCTTTGCTGGCTATAATATAGGTACCTTTTATGTTGTGCACTGTTTTATGTAATCTACTAATAGTTCTTTGTTTTATCCTGTATAGTAAGTAACTCTGTTTAAGGCCTTTTGTCCATCAATCTCCTGTCTATTCAATAAATAACTCATTTTATAATAGACATGATCTGCTATTCTTGAGAACTTGCAAACCAGACCAATTTAGGTGCAGGTCACCTGAATAAAGCTGCTGCCAAAAATCTGAAGCTCAGGCAGGGCTGGTTTAAAGTTTTCACTCAATCCATAATAGGCTATCATGGATATTAGTCCTGTTGTTCAACTCACTTCTTTCTGGGCTGCCATGTCACCACAGGACTTGCTTTTCAAGGTCCAAGATGGTGTTCCAGACAGTGGTGTGAGGCACAGGGTATGACTCCAGCCATCCAGTTTCAACCATTGCAAACACGTAGCACTTGCCTTGGTGGGTTTGCAGCAGTGTGATGTAATCCATCAGCCAGGTCTCCCCATATTTATATTTTGACCATCATCCCTCATACCACAAGGGCTTTACCTGCTTGTCCTGCTTGATTGCAGCCCATTTCACAGTTATGGATAACCTGGGACATATGTCCATGGTTAAGTCCACTCCTCGATTGTAGCAGCACATAGCAGCTACACTGTTCATTGGGTCCAGGGAGGTTTCAGTTACTNTCCAAGATGGTGTTCCAGACAGTGGTGTGAGGCACAGGGTATGACTCCAGCCATCCAGTTTCAACCATTGCAAACACGTAGCACTTGCCTTGGTGGGTTTGCAGCAGTGTGATGTAATCCATCAGCCAGGTCTCCCCATATTTATATTTTGACCATCATCCCTCATACCACAAGGGCTTTACCTGCTTGTCCTGCTTGATTGCAGCCCATTTCACAGTTATGGATAACCTGGGACATATGTCCATGGTTAAGTCCACTCCTCGATTGTAGCAGCACATAGCAGCTACACTGTTCATTGGGTCCAGGGAGGTTTCAGTTACTGGCAGGGAAACACACAAGATGGGTCTCCATTTTGTTAAGCTTGAAAATCCATTTATTTTCCCCCCGGGCTGGGGAGGGAGATGAGGACGAACAGAGAGGGCAGGGGCAGGGTCATGGGGTTTTATATGGCAGTTGAAGGGAAGGAGTTTACACAAGAAGGGTAAGATCAAATTCTAGCCACTTAGAACAGGAGCACTCACACTCGATCATGAGCCCATTGGTATGTTGCATCTCTTCCCTGATGACCTCAGGAATCATGTGCCCACCAAGACAGTAGTAAGTCACACTTATGTTGCCAGTCCAGATCCACCTGAGACACTTTAAATTTGGCAGCTGGATCCACCAGTCCGTTGTTGTGATATTCTTCAGTAGCCCAACTCTCAGGCACATGTGCATTAATGAGACAGACTTTTACAGCCAACTTCTCTACCCCGGCGGCAATGTCTTGCCCCACTTTGGCAGCCCAGATGGATTTCCTTCTGTGCTGCCACTTGTTTTTTTCCCATCAGTCTAGCCACCCCCACAGAGCATTTGCTACCATCCATGAGTCAGTGTAGAGGGAAAGCACTGGCCATTTCTCTCATTCAGCCATATGTAAAGCCAGATGGAAAGCTTTCAGCTCTGCAACTTGATTCTATCCAACTTGTCCCTCAACAGCTTCTGCAACTCAACGCATAGGACTCCATACAGCAGATTTCCATTTTCAATGCATCCATGTGACTCTCCAGGAACACACAAATTTTACAATTTCATAAATTTTACAATAAACAAGAGGATCCAAGAAGCTAAACATATTGCCTCTTATCCCACAAAATGAGTCACAGCACATGTACATGCTGGTAAAAAAGGAAAATATCTGGGGCTTTTCCACAGAATGGTGTTGTCAGCTCTCCCTCTTGCAATGTCCATGCCCAATGCTCCCTGGATGCAGGGCATTTCAGATCACATTCTTCCAACAGCAAGGGCTTTGAAAAATGAGACTTTATTATAAAATACTCTCTTGTTATGATATGTGTGGCAGGACTTCTCCCTACCACAGAAGAGTTTATCTGTTATGTCCATCAGTGGGTGTAATAGTTCCAGGCATTCTACCCCTCACAGGAATGGTTGAGATAACCCAGGCCAGATAGGCATCTGGTAAAGGAATTATCTCTTACTCAAGAGGGATGAAATCCCCACTGACAAGGAACAGCTTGTCTTGAGAATAAGATGTGGGGAGATAAGCTGAATTTCTAACTGACTAACACTTCACTTTACAAAGTATAAAAGTTTTTAAGTTTGAAAGACAGGTGTCTGCCAAGGGAGTCAGGAACATCCCTTGGAATGGAAAACATGACCCACTTCCCTCCAAATTATTATAACTGAAATTAGGGGCTTTCAGACAAAGATAAAGGGAAAAGGAATAACAGTTCTTTACTAGTATGTATACGTATAACAAGGCAAACAAACCACAACAATGGCAGCAAAACCAAACAAAACCAGAAATCCAGTCACAGCCTTCTCTCAGCTGTCAGGCACTTTCCCTTTTAGTGTAGTTTTGGTCGCAGCCAGCAGGGAAGGACAGGTGCGATGATTCCCTTGTGGCGGCAGGGGGCGCTGTGGCGCAAGCTCAGCTGCCTCCCCCATGCAGTTAATAGTGGAAGAGATAGACAAGGGGCTTCCATTACAACCTCAAAGGGGCAGCTGATGTCAGTGCCCCTCTGTGTGGCAAAAGGGACTTTAGCAAGAACCTTGGAGCGGCAGTTGGAATGACAGGAGTGGGCACAGCCAGGGTAGCAAACAAAGAGTAGCAGAAACTCTGCAGCTGTAGCAGGAGCCTCAGGGTGTCCTGGCAGGCACGGGGTGCTGGGTTACAGTGTAAAAAACCCAGACCAGTGGCAGAAAAACGGCAGGGTTGGGCAGCAGCAGCCGGCCTCCTGAATGCATCCGGGAGAGGCTCCCGGGGTCCCAGATTTTCCCCTGAGGCACCTGAGCAGATGGTGGGGGTCGTTTTCAGTAAGGCAGGGTGTTAACAAGGTCCCAGTTCAACAGCTGCTCTTATGAGCAAAGGCTCACCCATGATAGAAAAAGCAGTGGAAAGACAAAAGCTCCACAGGGGCAGCAAATCCTCTGGGCAGCAATGGTGTGAGAGAGAGAGAGAGAGAGAG
>VWYE01014875.1:0-14590 GCA_013398995.1 Alaudala cheleensis
TTAAACACTTCCAGAGACAGTGATTCCATTACCCTCCTGGGCAGCCCATTCCACTGTATAATGACCCTTCCTGTGAAGAAGTTCCCCCTAATGTCCAACATAAGCTTTCCCGGGCACAGCTTGAGACATTAAGCCATTAGCTTAATGTCCAAAGGAGGGCCTCAAGGATGGTGAAGGACTCTGAGGGGACGCTGTGTGAGGAGTGGCTGATATCACTTGTTCTGTTCAGCCTAGAGAAGAGGAGACTGAGGGGAGACCTCATTGCAGTTACAATTGCCCCGCGAAGGGGAGACGACAGGCAGGCACTGATTCTCTGCTCTGTGGTGCCCCCAGGACCTGAGGGGATGGCATCTAGTTGTGTCAGGAGAGGTTTAATTTGGATATCAGGAAAAAGTTTTTCACCAGAGGGTAGTTGGGCGCTGGAACACAGTCCCCAAGGAAAGGGACAGAACACCAAGCCTGACACAATTCAAGAAGCATTTGGACAACGTTCTTAGGCACATGGTGTGACTCTCGGGGTCCCCTGTACAGGGCCAGGAGGTGGACTTGATGATCCTGGTGGCCCCCTGCCAACTCAGCTTATTCTGTGATTCTACA
The DNA here is from genome assembly GCA_013398995.1 of Alaudala cheleensis. NCBI lineage: Eukaryota > Metazoa > Chordata > Aves > Passeriformes > Alaudidae > Alaudala > Alaudala cheleensis. The sequence goes on from VWYE01014875.1 coordinate 598, forward strand.
TCCCCTCATCTTGTCACTGGTTGCATGGGAGAAGCGACTGACCCCCAGCTACACCCACCTGTCACAGAGTTAGTGAAAGAGTGATAAAGACCCTCTGAGTTTCCTCTTCTTCAGGCTAAACACCCTCAGCTGCTCCTCACAGGAGATGGATTCCAGACCCTTCACCAGTTCCATTGTGCTTCTCTGAACTTGCTCCAGCACCTCAATCTCCTTCCTGGATTGAAGGGCCCCGAACTGCACAAAGCACTTGAGGTGCTTCACCAGTGCCAAGTACAGGGCAAGGATCATTTCCCTAATCCTGCTGCTTTTATTATTATTGATGCAAGCCAAGATACCATCGGCCTTCTTGCCTACCTGAGCAAACTGTTGTTGTCTCATGTTCAGCTTCTATCAAGCAGTCCCCAGGTCCTTTCCAAATGGGCAGCTTTCCAGCCATTCTACCCCAAACCTGGAGCTGCAGGAGTTGTTGTGACCCAGGCACAGGACCTGGCACCTGGCTTTATTGAACCTCACACAATTAGTCCATCCATCTAGCCTGTCCAGAGTCACAGGTCATGGGTGGGTACAACAGGGTATGGTTGGCCCACTGACAGGCAGCCATGGTCACAAAACAGATGGTTTTGTACAGAGCATGGTTTTTGAGGAGTGAACTTGCATGACTCAGAGTGCCATAAAAATCCTGCAGCAGCTCCCAAAACTGCAGTAGGACATGAATAGGCAGCTGCCATCCCTCCCCACAACTTGTTGTTCTCACATTCTCCACAGATGTGTGATGCAGTCACACCAGAACATGCCATTTCCAGCCTTCCTGCCATTCCCTGGCTTAGCTAAGGGTGAAAAATGCTTGCAGAAGTGTAGAGATATATCAACCAGTAAACATGAGCCAGCACCCATTCCTTAGTGAGTATTTAATGAATAATATTTAATGAATAACATAAATAATATTCATTTAAAAAATAAAGAAAAATAGCAGTAATTGTCCAGGAGGAGGATGACCCATTTCTGCTTGGCATTTCTTTCATCCTTCTGCGCATGGCAGGGCTCAGGCCACCTCACAGAGGCACCTGCTCCTTGGACAAACAGGTTGGATGATGTGTCCCATCCTCCCTACATTATTGCATGGCTTTAACCTTCTTCTTTACCCCATCACCTCCCATGCTTTCCCATCCTGATGACAACCCTCTAGGCATGAGTGGCCACTGGATCAATCTTCAGTGTTTTCCAAAGCCATAGACTTTCCTAAAGGCACAGGACTGACAGCCAGGGCCCCATGTGTTGGTGGGAGATCATGCCGGGGCAGCCTGTACTGCACAGGGGACCTTGAAATATCTCCCTGACACTTGGCAGCCTTGACTCTGGCCCTGGCTCCTTCTCCAGACCTTGGCCCAGGGAGGAGAGTGGGAAGCAGATGGTTTTCCCTGAGCTCCAGCTGCTCCCAGGACGACCTGGCTGTTTCCCAGTGAAAAGCAAGGCATCCTCTCCCTTGTCCCTGAGACTGCTCTGCTTGCCCTTCTCCTGCCTCTTGAGCTTTCCCCAAAGTTACTCCCATTACCATCTCCAAAGGTACTCCAGCACTGTCAGTGGTACCCAGTCCAGGGTTTGTGATTGCCTCCAAGCTATAAAATACTCCAGCCCTTGCAAAACCCCATCTCACCCTGGAAAATGTCCCTGTGGGACTGGCATCAATTTTCTCATGAAGCTGGGATGAGTTCTTGCTCAGTGCCACAGGGGTAATACAGAGGAACATCCCTCGTCCATCTGCAGCTTGACTGACTGCTGAAATAAAGTGTGTGTTCCCCTTCAGGGACAGTTCAGCCACTGGCACAGGTCAGTGGCTGTGGCTCACCCTTCACCACCTTTCAGATTTACTGAAAACTGCTTAATTCAGCTCTCACTTCCTCAGCAGGGGGCTGGAGGGCTGGATCATGAAACACTGTTTGTCAGAGAAACTCCTTGGAGGCTGGAGTACCATGCTGTGTGTGTTTTCTGGTGGAAGTCCAATTCCATGTTCTTTTTGTTTATGTCAGAGGAATAGAACAGAAAAGCATCTACTATTTCTGTTAGGAGGGTCTACAGATATCATCAACTGCCTGACCAATTCAGGGCTGAATAAAAGTTCAAGAATATTGTTCAGGGCATTATCCAAATGTCTCTTAAACACTGACAGGCTGGGGACAATAGCCACCTCACCAGGAATCCTATTCCAATGTCTGTCCACCCACTCAGCAAATAAATGCTTCCTGATGCCAAGTCTAAACCTCTCTTGGCACATCTTTGAACCATTCCCTATCCATGAACGTGTCCTATCACTGGATGCCAGGAAGAGTTCAGTACTTCCCTCTCCACTTCCATTTTTCAGGAACCTGTAGAGAGCATTACTTTGAGCCCCCTTTCTCCAAACTAGACAAGCCCAAAGACCTCAGCTGCTCCTCAAAAGACATTCATCCAGCCTTTTCACCACCTTTGGTGCACTCCTCAGGACATATTCACAGATCTTCTTATGTTTCTTAAATTGTCTTTAGTTGATGGACATAACACATGCTGTGACTTCTGTGCCAATACCAGCCAGCAAAAACCTGCACTGTTAATAGGGCATCCCACCTTGCTGGTAAAATATGGATTTGCTCATTCTTGGAGAAAAATGTACAGGAGCTAAGCTCTTTTGGTACTGCACTGCCCTCAAAAAATCTTTTCTTGCAGCCAGCCTCCAGCACAGGCTTTGTCTGAACCTGCCTAATGCTGGAAGAGATGGAAGAAGCAAAGTTTGGAGTTATTCAGGATTTATCTCCACCTGCTGCCTGTCTTGAATGTTAATGCGAGATGTAATCATGCAAGGCAGAAAGTAAAGCAAGCCCTGGTGTATTCAAGAGAGTAGACTGCAAATTTTCCACCATGTCTGCTTTTAGAAAGGATATTGGTCTTTTTCCCTCTAATTTTTTTTCCCCATTTCCTGCAAAAACATTCAGCACTCGAAGAAAATAGAAACTGTTGAAGCAACAGAGCGTTTTGAAGACTGTGCATCCTGGCAGCCCCCTCCAAGTTTCCTGCCTGCATTTCTGCCTGTGCTTCCAGTGAAGTTCAGCTGCTCTGCGTGACATCCCCTTCCCTGAACCCAGGCTGCCCTGAGGCTAGCAGAACTTTTTTTGATTTATCATATGGCATTTCTCCCCTCCAATCATCTCTGATGTATCATAATGAAAGGATGAAGCCTTCTCCTCCTTCAGCTGATCTCCCATGGATGGTCACTGCTCACCTGCAAGCAGGGCTTTACTTAGGGTGTGCTCTGCCACAAACAGTATCATTTCTTCTTCTATTTTCTTTTATTTTCATCTGAATAAAGCAGTTTATTCTTTGGGCTCAGAGAACAAGAAATAGAGTCTGATGTGGGAACATGGGGCTCCAGGAAGGGGAAGTCTTACTGGGAGAGGAGGAGGCTACATATACAGTCCCCAGCAGCAGAACTTGTCACTGTAAACTGGATCTCAAGGTGCCACCAGAGCAATAGATTAAATCTGAATTGAAAACTTCTAAGTCTTTTTAGCTTTGTTCTTATCTGCTGTTTTTAATATCTCTCTTTCTCATTTATGTCTTTCTTCCTGTGAGCTGTGTTCACAAAGGATGACAAACTGAGAGTTAACTCCTCTGCTTAGCAACAGCAGAAGCTTTGAAAATGCAAACCTGTCTTGGTGTCACACTAGAGGGTTACTGCTCCATGAGCTGTCAGAGAGAGAGGACAAGAGGTGGGAAGATGTGGGTGTGCCTGTGTGACTCCATTCTTAGGACAGAATCTTCTCATGTGATGCTTTTCACTGCTTTATCTCATTTCTTTCCTTGAGTGGCTCAAAGGATGAGATACATGCTCCTTCCCCAGGGGAATTGGATTCATCTGGGATAAAAGACAATACCATCAACACCATTGCCTCTCCTCCTGCCTCCTCCCTACTTCTGTGCTTTGCTGAAGCATCAACAGGGATCCTGGGGACTCTGGGCTGGACTTTAACACCTTAGCCCAGCAAATCAGATGGTAAAGTGATGAAGAAGATCAGGCAGGGGGTAGGAGTTCTTAGCTTACAGCTACCTTTGAGCCCTTTGTAGCTCAAAGGAGAAGCAGCTGTTCCTTGGGCTGTACTGAAACAGAGCAGGACACCTGGAGGTCCACCTCATTACTGCCCTGCCCCAGAGTTGGTTTTAAAACATACATACATACATACATATGTTTATATAAAAATAAGATATATTTGTCCGACCAGTTCTTTAGTATTTGTCCTTTGGACTGCCCAAAGTGGAAATTCATGTGCTGCTAGGTCAATGTGGTTCAGCTCTGGACTCAGCTCCTCTTCCTGTTAGAGAGCTCATAGGTCTCTCTTATGGAAGACAGAGAGAGGAACCAGGATTATTTCCTCTGTCTCCTTCATGGAGTGCCATTGCTGTGGCTGGGTGCAAATCTCAAGCAGAGGCCACAGAGGTGTTGACAGCCCATCAGCACATTTCCATCAGTGGGAATGTTGGCATTCCAACACGACCAGCAGCACATGTTGTCCAGGGGATGAGGGAAGACAGCACCTGGTATTTGCAGGCTGGTTTTGCTGCCCTGGAGGGGCAGTAACAGAGGGATACTTCTTTTATTTACACTATATACCTCAGTCCCAGCCCAGATGACAGACAAGCACCATCATGATGGATCTCAGCCCTGACAGAAATGCCCTGATGCCAAAGAATGATTGCCCCATAAAACTACCTGAGCATTTAGTGAGGAAAATTAAAGTGTGATTATCTGGTCTGCTGCCCAAGTGAACAATGCAGTATTACTGCATGGGGCGAGTCTCACCTCAAAAAAAAAAAAAAAAAAAAGAAGGAACAGGAACAGTTGTACAAGTGCCCTCACCTTCACATTGACACCTATATAGGTTCCTCTGTCTGGGGAGCAGAAAATCAGAGTACTCAAGGGAAGTTATTGTCAATCTTTGAGAATAAAAGTCTGTCCACAATTCTCCTTCTGGCTCTCTTTCACCTGAAAATGGGGCAAGCTGATTCTCAGGCAGAACTTATCACAGGGATGAAAAGATGCTTTTGGGCACCAGTCAGCAAGATCTGGGTTAACAGGAGCCTCCTACATCAAAGTAGCCACCAGCAGAGTAATGCAAAGTTTGGAAGATTCAGAGCTAAGGAGAAGAAAAAATGAAGAGAGAAACAGACCTTTAGTGGAGCTTTTTCTTTTTCCTTATTTTGATTTGGCCTTTTTTCTGCTTGTTTTAATTTGAATAAAGTTGGCTTTACTTTTTATTTTTTTTGCTTTTCGACTCCAGTTTGCTCTTGTAAAATGGATGAAGTCCATCACAAGGGCTTGATAAAAGAGTGCCGTCACAGTGCCTGCTGCTCCCATTCACCTGATGAATAAATTATGAGTGCATTACAATGCTATTTCAGCTGTGATTCCAGGGCCTGAGGAGTGTGACGACTGTGACCTTATGCCTGCCAGACAGTGGTTTGAATTTCCAAGAGTTTGTGTACCTGGCTGTTCAGGTCACCTTACACCTTCCATTCTGGGGTCAGAGTGCAGAATATCTGAGCCCTTTCAAGCTGCCAGCTAGAGGGACAGTCCTCCAGCTGCCCACAGGGGTGGTGGTATGTGCTGTGGTCTTCAGAGATTCATGATTTCACAGAATCATAGAAAATGCTGAGTTGGAAGGGGCCCATCAGGATTCTGTTGAAGCCTGAAGTGACTGCTACCCCCCTCCAAAGCAGCAATCTGTGCAACATAATTCTGTATTAGTGGGGATGTGACTTGGATATCCATATTGCTCAGTCCCAGGAATAGTTTCTGTGTTGGGAGCTGGATTTTAGGTTCTTCTTGCCACACAATGCATCCCTGTCTCCAGCATTCTGTTTGAGATGTCATGGATGCCAGCCAGCATCACTGGGATGAGGTTTTATGGGATGTGCTCTGGGAGACACATCAGCCTAAGCCAACATCCCCAGTGTTTCACCTTCACCTTGCCTGCAGGGTCAGCTCTGTGAGACTGTCCATCCCTTGAGAGTGGGTGACCATCAAGGAGGAACTAACAGCTATCCCTATTCCTGGGGGTAAGCCATCTCTGTTAGGCAGGCATTGGCAGTAGAGTGAAGGAGCTGGAGTGCAGAGGGCAGCTGCCTGTGCATTCACCAGATCCTGCTTTTACCCCCAGAGCAGGCAGCTCCTTGTATTTCTGCAGAAGCCATGGTGAGGACAGACAGTATTTTGCAGAAGGTGGGTGAGGGGGAGGAGGAATCTCTCCGGTCTCACATCATTCCTGGCTTGGGGACACCAACACCGTGTTCCATGCTGAATGGCACAATATCAGCTGCTATCAGCTGAGCTTACAATGCTCTCACTTGTTGCCATACCTTGGGTGGTCCTGTGGGCTTGTCTCCAGCAGCAATGCACTCACCTTCTGCCAGTAACTGAGATGCAGGCCCAGCAAGCCGTAGATGAGGATGCACAGCTCAGGTCCTGCTCAAGGCCTTGAAAGCTGACTACAAGAAGACTTTCCATTAGGAAACATGTAGGGCCAAGTGGGTTGATTTGGACCTTGCTTTGCTGAGGCTGAATTTGACCTTTTCATGACCCTTCCCACAATAAATATGAACAGGTCCAGAGGAAGAAAACCTAACTGCAGCATAAGCACCAAGCCCAAGGCATGGCCAGCAGGCTTGGATGGCTGAGAGCAGAGAGAATCTCTTGGGTGAAAAGGTCCAGAGGGGCAGGGGATCCTCCCTTAGCATCTCCACCTCCAACTTCCTAACAAAGTTCTTCTGAAAAACTGCTTGTGGGGCTTATGTGGCACATGCAGTCTCTCATTCTGCAGTGTGCACTGGTAGGTTGTGAGCTCAGGAAACCACTCTAGGGTGGGTGTGAAGCAGAACTGGGCAGGGGAACACTCTTGCACCAATCCTGAAAACTGCTCTGGGCAGTGTAGAAAGGAAGAAGCTGAACTTTCCTGCAGGAGCCTGTATCACCAGAGGGGTAATTAATGCAAATTTCCCAGACAGGTGAACAAGTCTGGAGAAGCCTTCCTGCCTGGTCTGAGCGTGCTGAGAGGTCTGTCATCTCCACCCTGGGGCTTGCTGTCCCATGGAAATTTGGAGAGAACTTCTATGGGGTCTTAAAAAAACAAATAGAAAACCACTTAGTTCACATGGCTGAAACCCTCCAGCATTGTCCATGTTGGAGAGCAGTGCTCACACACCCTCTTGGAGAAGAGAGGGATGGGAGCTTGCAAACTTCAGGGGTTTGATCGTCTTCCTCTTGGTTCCACCAGCTGCTCTGCACTCCTGTCCCCTCCATACACCCCTTGCTGGTTACCCATTTCCATCAGTACTCTACTGCAGATCTTGAGGCAACCACAGTTATATTCCTGGCTTGTTTTTGTGACTGAGGCTGGAGGGCTCAGACCTGCAAAAGGGTCCCTGGGGCATGTGGACAGGGTAGAGCATGGCTGTGCCCTGCAGGTACTGTCCCTCAATGCTTTGTTGTGCCAACATCTCAATCCCCATCTACTGCTGCCTGCAGGTAAATCTCCTCCAGACTTGTTTACTTGCTGTGAGATTTCCATTTATTAACTTCATGCTTCTCCATCCTACAGGAAACCAGTTGGCTGCACCAGCCTGAAGCTCTCAATCCAGTGGTAGGTTTGGCACATCCCATTTACTTGTCCCATCTAGCACATCTGAGATCTTCTGTCTGGCCTATCGAATGGGTTCTTTCCCTCTTCTGATCTTTAGCTGTCAATTCAAGGGCAGGAAGAGTGCAAAAAGAGCCAACAGCCATGCTTGTGTCTGGATGTACATCAGGGCCAGTCCATTCTGCAGAATTCCCATTTTAAAGATGGAGAAGGCTCTGATGCTGTCCCAAACAATAAGCTGTGGTTTTGTTCTTGAATAGGTTTGTTTTTCCTATGTGTGGACATTTCAAGGACCTAGAGGAGTAGGAGAGAGGGAGTTTAAGAGCTAAGCCTTTGCATCTGGACCCTCATTGGCACAGTGCTTTAAAGTAATATGCTTTTCTTCTTGTCTTTGACACATTCACTGGTGGTGCAGGGGAGGCTTTCAGCTGGGTGAGATAGTCTGGTCCTGTGGGTCTGCATGTCCTTATCTCCAAGACAATCAAAGGCCCTTTCTTTGCTTTTGCCCTGGGAAAGTTAAAAAAAAACTGTGAACATACTTGCCAATGGTCAAAAAGAACTCGAAAAGGTGAAGTTTTAGCTATTTCTCTCTTCATGCTGCCTCTTCGGTATGAGAGTGGCGTAAAGCAGAAAAGCCCTGTGGGGTGGAGGCCTGAAAACCTCTCCCTCCTCAGGAAAAATGTACAGAGCAAGGCCTGCAAGATGGGAACCAGAGGAATTAGTAAGGACTTCCGGAGGAGTGAATTCTTCTCTCTGCTAACAAGCAGCCAACGTTCCACGAAGGCCACAAAACTTAGATAAAAGCTTTTCTCCACCTCAAGCATGTTTTTCTCTTAGCATCCATTTTTAATATATTTATCTCTATTTTTTTCCTTTAAGTGCAGCACTGGTGAGCCTTGCCAGGACACTCAGATCCTTCCTGAAGCATCAGAACGCATGCTCAGCTTTAGAAATGCAGAGTTTTTCCCTAGAGTGAGACATATTTTCACTTACTTGAACACTTATGAGCAAAAGAAATAGAAGGGAAGGTTTGCAAACTGTATGCCTGGCTTCTTCTCTAATAGTATAAAGCTGCTTCTTCCAGAGCAATTTTCAATGCCATAGGGCATTTTTTTCTGTGGGGTTTCATCATTCATGTGAAAATATTGTCCCATTGACTCTACTGCTCTAACCTCCTGTTTGTTTACAGTCACCCACATACTGACTTCCACATATAAATTATATATATATACATATATGCTTTTTTCATATCTACTTGGTGCCTAGAAACCTGCAAAAGCTGTCAGAAGTTCTGATAACAGAGCACAAACAAGTTACCCTGCTGTTACTCCTCATATTCAGATGATTAATAAATATTACAAGCCATTTGAGTAATATTTTATGTGGGGCTTTTGGAAAATAGGAGCTTGTGAAGCTCTTGGCTGTTCCTATCCATGGAGGTATTTCCAAAACTTTGGTAAAGCAGGAGAAAACAAGAGGATTCTCACTTATTGAATCATGGAATCAGAATGGCTTTTGTTGGGAGGGACTTTTAAAGGCCATCTGGTTCCACCCCCCAGCAATGAGCAGGGACATCTTCAACTAGACCAGGTTGCTCAGAGCCTTGTCTAACCTGGTTGTGATGTTTCCAGGGATGGGGCATGCACCACCTCTCTGACAGGCTGCAATGGTTTAACCCCAGCCACCAGCCAAGCCCCAGGCGGCCACTCTCTCTGGTAGGATTGGGCAGAGAATTGGCACAGTAAAAGTGAGAAAACTTGTGGCTTGAGATAAAGACAATTTAATAGGGAAACAAAAGCCATCTACAAGCAAAACAAAACAAGGAATTAATCCACTGCTTTCTCTGGGCAGGCAGATGTTCAGCCATCTTCAGGAGAGCAGGGTTCCATCACATGTAGTGGTTACTTGGGAAGACAAATACCATCACTCCAAATGTCTNGTCTAACCTGGTTGTGATGTTTCCAGGGATGGGGCATGCACCACCTCTCTGACAGGCTGCAATGGTTTAACCCCAGCCACCAGCCAAGCCCCAGGCGGCCACTCTCTCTGGTAGGATTGGGCAGAGAATTGGCACAGTAAAAGTGAGAAAACTTGTGGCTTGAGATAAAGACAATTTAATAGGGAAACAAAAGCCATCTACAAGCAAAACAAAACAAGGAATTAATCCACTGCTTTCTCTGGGCAGGCAGATGTTCAGCCATCTTCAGGAGAGCAGGGTTCCATCACATGTAGTGGTTACTTGGGAAGACAAATACCATCACTCCAAATGTCTCCCTACCTCCTTCTTCCCTACACTTTATATACTGAGCATGATTTCATATGATCTGGAATACTCCTTTGGTCAGCTGGGGTTACTTGTCTTGGCTGTGTCCCGTGCACCCCCAGTCACCTTGCCAGCGTGGTGGTGTGAGAAGCAGAAAAGGCTTTGGCTCTTTGTTACTGCTCAGCAGTAACAAAAACACATCTATGTTATCAACACTGTGTTCAGCACAAACTCAAAACACAGCCCCTGTAAGGAAAACCAACGGTGAAAAAAATTAACTCTAAACCAACCCATAGGTCTGTACTTTTTTTATACCACAGACACTCTAACCATGGACCCCAGAGGTGGATGCAGAGCTCCAGGTGGGTCTCAGCAGAGCAGAGCAGAGCAGAGGGGCAGAATCCCCTCCCTGCCCTGCTGCCCACGGGGCTCTGGATGCAGCCCAGGACACGTTTGGCTCTCTGGGCTGTGAGTGCCATGGCTGGGGCATGTGCAGCCTCTCAGCCACAGCACCCCCAAGTCCTTCTGGGCAGGGCTGCTCTGGCTCTGTTCGTGCCCCAAGGCAGATTCAACACCTTTCACACGTCTTGTTGAACCTCATGAGATTCTCAGGGGCCCACTCCTTGAGTTTGTCCAGGTCCCTCTGGATGGCATCCCATCCCTGCCTGTTTGTTGTGGTCATCAGTTTGGCAGTGGGGCCGTGTGAGTCATTTTTTATTGACATTGGAGGTGGTTGCTGAGCGAGACCTGAGACTTTGAGGGTCTCTGTCAGCAGTGACACTGGCTGCAGCAGAGATAGTTTGCACACAGAGAGAGGGATGACAATGCTTTGTAGAACCCTTTGTGTACAGGGTACAGTGTACAGCCATCCAATGGAAAATACTTATATGGGAGTTAGTGGAAAGCTTAAAGACTTAGAGGCTGTTTTGGGGGCAGTGAACTTGCCTCTTTTATAGACACAGCTGTAAGAGCAGCCCAGAAGATTGAAAAGTGCTCCTATCTGTTGGCATGACATAAGACTTCTGCTCCTGCCAATTGATTTCTCATACAGCTGTCAGGACCTTGACTGTGAAAACCATGAAGATACTGCACAAGCTTTCAGAGCCTGATCCTGCAGCTGGGACTAGGTCAGCTGGGATGAGCTGTGCCTGCTTGAGGTATGCATTGCTTTGAATATTTTCCCTTTATATCTCATTTTCCTATGTCCCAGGAACAAAAAAGGAAATTTGGAAATTCTCACTGCCAGGTCATGGTTTCCCTCTGTCTTCATTTTATCTCATGACCTTCAGGCTTGGTTTCTTGGCTTGAGAGCCAGCAGCTGGTGCTCTATCAAGGCACTGCACTAAGTGATTCCCCAGACACTGCCTTATCTCCAGGGACCTGCTTGCACAGGTCCTGATAGGCACTATCTTCTGTCCCCATCTGCTGGGGACCACTTGTCCTGTCCCCCCCAAATCTCCAGGAGGTGCTTTGCCCAGCACAGCAGTGAGATCTTGGGGCAGATTCATACAGGTAGATAGCAAACTTGTCATAGCCGACACCAAGTTTCAGTGCTGGGTGCTTCTCTATTCTGGAATCTAGAAATAGCCCACAAGGACCTATCTATCCTAGCAGTTCTCTTCATACAAGTCCACCCTTGGAAAGTTGTAAGGACAAGTGATATTTTCCCAGAATATTTCCTCAACCTCCAACATTTTTTTGTGACTCAGACTCCCTGAGCCAGAAGTGTCCTTATACATAATAGCCTTCAGTAAATTCTTCTCCCATTAGTTTATTTAGTTATTTTTGAGTGCACATACATTTTAAGCATTTACAACATCCTGTGCCAAACAGCTGCCCAATCTAATGACCTGTTTGGGTGCAGGATCATTTCCTTGGGGTTGTTTTGATCTGATAGCTTTTTTGATGCCCTCATCCTCACAGTGAAGAAAATGATAAATGGTCCTTTTCTATCCAATCACACTCTGCCCTTTGTAACTTTGCATGCTGTACTATATCGTTTTCTGTGGTGTCTTTTTTTGCAGAAGGTTCCCAGCCTGTACAGCTGTTCCTCCCATGGACACAGAGACCTTGTAGTGTTATGATCATCTGAAAATTGTTTCCATTTTGTCTCCATTCCTTTCATAAAAGCTCTGTGAGTCTTAGGTACAAGTCTACAGATAGTTTAAAAAAAAACAAAGGGAAATTCCCCAAAGTGACGTGGCCACTATCTGCCAGGTGACTTAAAATTGTCCCATGCCCATACTTTTTTCTCTGGATGTTGCTGCTGTCCTCACACAGCCCACAAGATCTGCTTCCTGTGGGATCTGTCTTTTTGTGTTTCTTCTCACACCAGTTAGAGGGCAGGCAAAGGAAACCCCAAATGACAGCAGAGTCATTCATCTCCAGCATAAAACTTGGGTACAATAACCAGCCTGTTTCAGGACAGAGGCTCATCTCTCAGGGGGCAAGGAAGTCTTTTGCCCATGGCTTGGTAATGCACAGCAGGGTAGGATGAGGTATTGGAGTGAGAACATTCAGCTGGAGGCATGCCTGTCATCCCTGGGTTTTGGGCCTTTTGGATTTACCTGAATGTTAGATAGCAAAAAGACCTCAGCTCTTTGTGCAACCTTCAGCACTTCTAGGAGGTATCTGGCCTCACTCCGTGTTCCCCTGACTCATCTTGGGGCATGTGTCTCCCTGGCTTCTAAGCCAGGACAGGCAAGTCTTACTCTTTCAGGTCAAACAAGGCTAAAGGTCAGCAAAGATTTGCCAAGATTCCCCAAAGCTGATGCCCAGTTTTTATTTTGGTGGAAGAACCTTCATGTAGGCCTCAAAGGTATCTTTCCTGCTGGAGAAGAAGATGTCTCTGACCTAAGCAGAGGACAGCTCTGGCTTGCAGAGCAACTTTGCAGGGGCTGTAGGGGCCAGAAAAGAGGGGTTCATCCCAGCCAAAAGCCAGAGTGCTTCTCCCTTCCAGCCCAAAGGCACAGCAGGGGGTGAGGCCACATGCTGGGGACTCATCTCAGTGCAAAAGGAGGATTCAACATTCACAGGATAAGTCTTATGCAAGGTGTTCCTGGAGTGGCAGAGCTTTGAAGCTGATTTCTGGTAGCACCATCTTAGGTGGAGCCTTGAGTGGCTAGTAATGCTCTTCAAAGCGTCTCACTATCTTCCTCCCCTTGGTAGAAGATGTTGGTCTTTCTTCTCCACCCAGCTGAGCTGCCAAATTCCACAAAACACCTTTCTCTGAAACACCTGCACTGGGAGGTGAGGCAGCCTGTGGGCTGAAAATCACAAAGTAGGAGGGATGTGGCAGAGACACAGTCAACACTGTTGCTTAATCTCTGTTTCAATGAGAAGCAAAAGCAAAATGGAGAACTGTGAGGGAATTTCCTGAATGCTCTTCCTGAATTCCTGAATTTGCATTCCAGCAAAACCCTCCACTGCCTTGCCTCTGTTCCCCATCAGCTGAATGAAGATGTAACATACCTGTCATGAAGAGTCATTGGAATGGGGAGGCTGGACCAAAGAATAAAAAAGGCCAGAGCTGTTAACTCTGAGTCAGGTGTGCTTGAAGATTTCAATTAATCAAGTTGTCGTCATCATCATCATCATCATCATCATCATCATCATCATCATCATCATCATCATCATTATCATCATCATCCTCACCCTCACTACCATCACCTCTGCTGACGTTTACTCAGCAATATGTAAGCTGGATTTGGATGAGAGGTGGGGAGGGCACTCACATTGCCAGGCAATTTGGCACTCAGAGGTTTAGGCCATAAATAAATAAAACTCACATTTGCATGTTCCTGGCTCTCTCCACTCCCTCTTGTCTCAGGAGCTGCCCTGAAGACTGAATTTTTTTCTGTTGTGGTTAGAAAGCAGAGCACTATTCTACTGCAGGGAGACTGCTGAGGGTGCTTTGGTGGAACAGGCAAGGCATACCAACTCATCACTGACAAAACATGACAAGACTATGAGAGAAAAAGGGGCAGAGCTTTTCCTTCCCTTCAGTGTCTCCCAGTGTGATTTTTTAAACTGTTTTTTTAACTGTTTTAAACTATCAGAAAAAAAAAAA
>VWYE01014875.1:15353-83931 GCA_013398995.1 Alaudala cheleensis
CTCCTCCTTGTTGCTACGTGTAGAGCCAACCCAGCAACAGACAGGAGATAAGGTAAATTTGCTCTCTTGCCAGCTGTATAAAGCCAAGTGACCATGATGCCTTTGAGAGGGTACCTAGGACAGAGGCTAGACAGTGTTACAAGAATAAAGTAGGTATTTATTAAAAAGGCCTTCAAAGCACACACCTTGGGCGGTACAAGAGCCCACCCATGGTTACACCCAAGATGGACACCAAGTCATGAGTTTTCACACTTTTGTAAGTTTTGGTCCATTTACATACTGGGGTTAATTGTCCAATTACAGCTTCAGGTTATGAAGCCCACCCTCCCAGATTGCTCTCCCCAATTCGCTGTTGCTTATACTTTTTGGGCCCAAAGCTCCAAGAGTGTCCTTGATTCTCGGGCTGGAAAAGGATTGTTTTGTCTGACTAAAATGTGAAGCGAACTTGCCATCTTTTTATGTGAAGTTCAGAGTTATATACTAGTGCAGTACAGAATCTGGAAAATATGAAAGCTAAAACTAAAACTAGAGAATAAAAACAAGGTACACAAGACAATCTATGCAAAAAGCAAATTGGTAATTTAAGAGGAGGCAAAACTGCTGGTACATGTCAAAGCATATCAACTTCCCATTAGTTCTCTGTGTAATTCAGATCACCACAGTTTTGAGATAAAGCTGCCAGAGACTAACTTTGGACAGTCAAAATTAGTCTCCCCCTCTCTGTCTCTGACATTTATGTGTGGATTGGTTAAGCTTGGCTATTATTTTTGCCTTTTTATCAGACAGAGTGTCTAACACACCATCCCAGCACTTGACCCACCCAGGAGGGCTGTGGCTATTGTACCATCCTGTGAACCTCAACGTTGCCCTTGTAAAGCCCTGAAGCTGCTGGTTCTGCTGGTGTGGGGGATGCAAACTACTTTCTATGTCCCAATGCAGATGGCTGAGCTTTAATGAACCAGGTGAGACCTAACGAACAATCATCCATCCAAGAAAAGAGTGATGATTGAGGCTCGTTTTAATCCGTGCAACATTGTTTTGCCTGGGTGGTCCCTGAGCCTCAGGAGGGACCTGGGTATCCCTCTTATCCCATCTCACAGGCAGTGTCTGGGCTCCAGCTCTCCTTGGACCTTATTTTTTTGGCTGCCAGGAATGTGCTGGGTGTCTGCCTGAATCAAGGGGTGAAGCCCCCGAGGTTTTGTTTAAAACTTCAGTGTTTATGAGTTAAAACTACAAACATCTACTTTACCCTACCCTTTTACCCTGATGAAGTCTCCCACCTCTTGGCCATTGTGAGGATTGCTCAGTGGCTACGTGTTTCAGTGATATGGCCCCACCTGGGATGGACAGTCAAATATTATGGGAGTGTGTCATTAGCCTGTGTGCCAGGTTATTTTTGGAAGTCACAAATTACTCTGTCATGTGTTAATACTTGAGAATTTAAAACAGTTGAAAACACTACAGAAACGGAAGGGAGGAACTATTTAATCCTACAATGAAATGCAGATTTACTGAAGTGGGACATAGCCCTGACTCTGCAGAAGAAGCAAGAAACTCCATCAAATCTGTGTGAAGCTGCCAGGCAATAAGAAGTGTCAGATCCAGATGTTATCATTGGGATGAGGTTTTGGGGTACTTGGTAAAAAAACAAAAACAGCCACGGCCATGGGGTGACCAAAGAGAGTCAGGGGATAGATTCAAGTCTTGGAGGGGCAGCTCTGAACAGTAGCTGGCTTTGCCTGCAGAAACCTGCAGGTGATACCAAGCTACAGGATTGTGCCAAGGTTTTTGCCGCAAGTTCAGCTCTCCACAGCTGCCAGGGTAGCGGAGCATTTCCCCAGCAGTGTTGTTTTTGGGAAGACCACAGAAGGGGACAAGCTGGTGCAAGGGTTAAACGGACGCAGCACAAGCCGGGATCAATGCGGCCGCTAAACCTGCTCGGCGGGCGCTTCGACCGCAGCCCCTTCCTGGCAGCTGCACGTGATGCCGGCAGCATTCCTGAGGCCGGAGCCGAGGGAGCAGGGCTGTGTGTACACAGGTGTGCGTGCGGGGCTGCACTCGTGCGCTTTCCGCCGTGCGCTGGAGGGCGTCACCACCGCGGTGGGCTGAGGGCTGGAGGTCCTCGGGTGCTGCTCCCAGGAAACACGGCACAGAGGATGTGGCTCCACACGCTCCCAGTGGTCGCTTTGCCAACGTGGCAGAGTGCGATTTTCCCAGGGGTGCATTGATGCCACACTGCTAACTGTCTGTGCCTCTTAGGAGAGCTGGAGCTCCAAAAGGTCATGCTGAGGAGATGCAAGTACAGAGTTTGGGGATGCTCACCCATCTTGGAACAGCTTTACCTGGGTCAGGAAGCCCCAGATTTCTAGGGAAGGAGTGCAGGGAACATTCCTCCAATGCCCCAGGTGTTTCTGGGCAGCAAACACGAAACATAACAAGAAGCAGGAGCTCAGCAGTAGCTCTTTGGGCAAGGCAGGATAGGAGGAAGTGCATGATGCCTGCAAGGGCTGGCACATGGTATGGAATGCAGTAAAAATTGCTTTTATTAATATTACTACTATTAGCATTGTAGGATTGGGTGTAATTAATGACTCACTATGTGCTGAAATGCTTTATTAAAGAACCTGTTCTGGGGCAAGCACCAGTGGTCCTGCTCCCCACTGCAGAGCTGGCCAGGCTGCCCTGAGGTGACACATCCAGGAGCTGACCTGTCATGTTCCCCCCAATGCCACCAAAACAGACCCTGAACACCAGCTGAGCATTGCATGCCATCCCAGGAACACCTGGGGTGCATAGGAAGTGCTGGGGGACACAGTGGACACCGCAGCAACCCACTCTGGACCTGCCCTTGAGTGAGTCCCTCCTCCCCTGCTGCTCTCAGGCAATACGAGGATGTGTCCTTGGGGACAGGGATGACCAAACTGGTTTGCCCAGCCTCCCTAAAAATCCTGCACAGGGCTGTAATTACCCACCCTTTAAAAAAGAGAGGAGCTTGACATTGCAGGTATGGCCACAGCACCGCAGGTGTCTGGCAGTGAATCACTGGGCGAGTGAAACAGAGCTGAGTGTGGGAGTCCTGGCCCTGTCAGGAAGAGGGAGAAATAGGAGCTCCTCCAGCCAAGAAACTGGAGTTTTTTAGTAATGGGGAATATAAAGACCTCCAAAGTTAGGAGCTGATTCTTAGTTGGTGGAATCACTGAGGCTGCACTCAGGAATTGCTTGCAAAACTGGACAGGAAGTAAATATCCACACTAACTGGAAGTCAGTTCTGGAGGCAATTTTGGAATTCAGGGGAGTGTGTGCATGGATGTATATGGATGAAGGGGGTTGGTCTAACCAGGTCATGGTTCAGGGTTGAACCTGAGGAATCTGACCCAGGCCACTGAGATGGAGGAAAAATTATTTGGATGTTATAATCAGCAAAATTCCTGCCCTGGGATCCTCTGGAGAAGGCTGGGGAAGTTGCTGCTGGTGGGTGGGATCCTGAGAGGCTGTAATGCAACCATGAGCAGTAACGGGGACCAGAAGCCTCATGTCACACCTACATCCACCATCTGCATCCCTGCCACAGGTTGCTTGTGTGAGGGAAGTGCTCCCCAAACAGAGCAGCTTGGGCCTCCAGACACTCTCCTGGGAAAGCAAGAACCAAATGCTCGCCTTGCAGGACTCCTTGTAGCTGAGTTGACACAAGGCTCAGACCTCACTTCCAGCAGATTTCCCAGCGTGGAAGTCAATAAATATGAGGGAAGGATGAGAGGCTTGAAGGGGTCTTGGCAACAATGCTGGTGGCTGCCCCAGCCTAGCAGCAGGTCAGGTGCCAGCCTTCTTTGGGAACAGAAACAATGCCTTGAGCAGGAGCTTGGCACCTTGATGTCCCACCCAGGGATGCTGCAGTATGTGGAAATGAGCTCTGCAGCTGGGCAGGACACGGCACTACTCTGCTTTCCCTGGCAGAGGGATGGGTGAGAGCCTGCCCTGCTCTGAGGCAAGTCAGACACAGGAAAGACCTGCAGGGCAGAGTATCAGCTGCAAACATCCTTGGAACACAGCTTGTTTCCCACCCCCTGCTTCCAACAGAGCTTAACTTTTACTCTAAAGCTGCTTGTTTTACCCCAACAGCCTATTAGCAGTGGGCTGAGGCTTAGGGGTCCTCTGAGGGGGATGGAGCTCAGCTTACTTCACTGAGTTCTCTGAATTCCCATGTTTATCCTCAGGATGCATACCCAATCTTCTACCCTCTGTCTCGAGGTGCCTACACATTTGGTTTTGAAGAGATCCTGCTTATAGTGTCCCCACAGTGCCGGAAAAAAGTGGTATGGAGTGTGGCCAGGGTTCAGGGAGAATTTGGACCTGGCATGGGGATGAGAAACTCCAGGGATGCTATCTCCGAGCAGTCTCTCCGGAGAAGTATGGTCCCACTGAAGACACAGCATCCCTGTTTCATGGTACAGTGTAGAAAAGTGAATTATCTGACTACAGTTAGGTAAAAGCCATCCAAAGAGCTGGAAAGAGAATTAAAACCCCCTGGGTCCAAAATCTGTGTCCTCCTGTTCAGGGACACACATGGTGTGGTCTTTTAAATGCCCTGACAACCCAAATCTAATCGGACCCGGTGCTCAGAGCTGCTTTTGCAAAGGCATATAAATGTAATTTATATAAAGGGCATATTCCTCCCACTCCTATAATCTGCACATAGGATGCCACCGGCTCCTGGTGTCCTTCCCAGTCCCTGCAGAAGCTGGCCAGGAGGATGATGGCTCCCGCTGCCGGCTCCTCCAGGCCAGAAGGATTTTCCTGGCTCCCGGTGTTCGTTCCTGCCGGCCTGGCCGGCTCAGGCTCTCGGCAAGCTACATCCAGGATACCCACCCCGATTAAGCATCGAGTACCACAACCGGGATATGCGGCGCGCAGGAGGCCCCGCGCTCGCCCGCCTGAAGGCGAAAGTCCGTCACATTGCGCCGAGAGCTGCAGTTTTGGGGTGAAAGGCGGTGATTTCGGCAAGCCCGCGGCCCACGCTTCCTGCCACCGGCGCCGCCATTGCTCCGGAAGCAGAGCGGCGCTGCGGACACGCCCCCCGTAGGCGGGCACGGGCGGCGGGACCAATGGGAAGCGCCGCGCTGTCGCGCGCAGCCAATAGGGAGCGGAGCTCGGCGGCCGGTGGGGCGCGCGGCGCCGCACGTGGTGACGGGACTCCACGTGAACGGCGGCCATGGCGGTGAGAGGCGGCGGGTCGGGGCGGGGGGATGGCGGGCTGATCGCAGCCGAACCGAACCGAACCATGCTGTGCTGTGCTCTCCCCGCAGGGCTCTCCGGAGGCGGCGGCGGAGGCGGAGCAGGGCCCAGAGCCCCCCACCGGCGGCGCGGCGCGGCGGGGGAAGAGGGCTGCCCCGACAGCCGCAGCCCCGCAGCCAGCCAAGCTGAGCCGCGCCGAGCTCTACAAGCCGCCGACCAACGAGGAGCTGACCCAGCTGAAGGAGACGGAGGATCTGTTCCACTCCAGCCTGCTCCGCCTGCAGGTCAGGCGGGAGTCCGAGCACTGCCTCACGGGGGGAGCGCGGGGGGCTGCGGGACCCCGCACTCGGAGATGACCTGGGTTATCAGGCTGTGTTAGGTGAAGATCAACTGGTAACTAGATCGGAGAATCATAGAGCAGTTTGGGTTGAAGGGGCCTTTAAAGATCATCTAGTTTAAGCACCCCCTCCCCCAATCCCCCCAGGGTCACCTTCCTTTAGACCAGGTTGCTCAGAGCCCCATACAACCTAACCTTAAACACTTTGAGAAATGCGGCATCCGCAGCTTTTCTGGACAATGCGTGCCAGTGCCTCAGCACCCTCACAGGGAAGAATTTCATCCCAATTTTTAATATAAACCTACTGTCTTTCAGTTCAAAGCCATTGCCCCTTTTCCTGTCATTATAGGCTCTCATAAAAAGTCCCTCTCCTGCCCTCTTATAGCCCTTTTAGGTACTGGAAGGCCACAATGGATCTCCTTAGAGCCTTCTTTTCTCCAGGCTGAACAATCCCAATGCTTTCAGCTTTTCTTCATAGGAGACATCCTTCATCCCTCTCATAATTTTGGTGGCCTCCTCTGGGCCCACTCCAGCAGCTCCCTGTCCCTCCCATGCTGGGACCCCAGAGCTGGATGCAGAGCTCCAGGTGGGTCTCAGCAGAGCAGAGCAGAGGGGCAGAATCCCCTCCCTGCCCTGCTGCCCATGGAGCTCTGGATGCAGCCCAGGACATGTTTGGCTCTCTGGGCTGTGAGTGGCATGGCTGGGGCATGTGCAGCCTCTCAGCCACAGCACCCCCAAGTCCTTCTGGGCAGGGCTGCTCTGGCTCTGTTCGTGCCCCAAGGCAGATTCAACACCTTTCACATGTCTTGTTGAACCTCATGAGATTCTCAGGGGCCCACTCCTCAAGTTTGTCCGGGTTCCTCTGAATGGCATCCCATCACTCTGATGGTTCTAACATCAGGGATTTTTATGAAGAACAGCTTTGATCTCCTAGCTACTCGCCAGTGGCAGTGGCAGGATCTCTAAGGCCTGGTTTGTGGTGGGAACCTGTGTGGTTGTTTCCTGCAGCTGATTCTCCATCATACAAACAGCTTTCCTGAGAGCTATGCTCATGTGAATTACATTAGGATTTTTTGCCTGGACCTTGGTTGGGATTGGGATGGTTGCAATCCAGCAGTCACAGAAAATGGCAGCAACTGATCAAAGTGCCAGCACCAGGCACGGTTTATGGAGAATTTGGTGTGTTTCCCCAGCTCACCCGCTGCCATTTGTGCCTTGCTTATGGTTGGTGCTGGAGGGCAAGGTACGTCAGGAGTAATTCCAGTATTACAGCTGCCTTTGATGGTCCCGTTTCCTCCTACAGATCGAAGAGCTTTTGAAGGAGGTGACATTGAAGGAGACGAAGAAGAAGAAGATTGATGCCTTCCTCCATGAAATTAACAGCCTGCTGAGCACCATCCCAGAGACTCCAGAAACTGAGGTATGTTTCAGAGTTATGGAAGAGGTGGAAAGACCTCTGTCCTGGATGGAGCAGGAGCAGGCTCTGCTGTAGCTCTGCAAACAGAGCTACTTGTGGACTGTCTCCCTTAGGGGCTGAAAAAAATAATACTTTGCTTTTTCTTTGAGGAAAATGGGGGATACTGTCTTTAAGCTCTGGATGCCGCTGTGTGGGGAATGAAGTTGTGGTCCCTGCCCATCTGCTGCTGTTGATGCTCAGAGCGTTTTGTCTGTCATGTCTATTCCCAGCTCACTGACCAGTCCTGGCTTTCCGAGGATGTGAAGGTCCCGTTCCTGCAAGTGCCTTTCAATGTAAAGGGGAGGTTCCACTTTGTGCCCCCATCTGAGCTGAAGGTGGTGGGCAGTTACCTGCTAGGCACCTGTGTTAGGCCAGAGATCAACGTGGACATTGCAGTGACCATGCCACGGGTGAGTCTGGTCATGTCACCTCTTAAATAGCTTGGGGCCTGCCAGAGCCCTGTCCTCCACGACCCCTGCCCTGCCCACTCCATTCCTCAGTGAGGTAACAGCATCTGGATGTACAGGGTGACTTCCACAAGGAGCTGGAGAGTGTGGTCTAGCCTTTTGCTATATCAGAACTTGCAGCTCCTCATCAGGATCTTCTTTCTCTCTGCCTGGACGGAACATTACCATGCTGTCTGTTTTTGTACCCAGTTGCATTTCTACCCTGGCTCCCAAGACTGTGTCACAGCGAGGGAGATATTTGGAGGCTGGTAACCTCCCCTTGCTGCCCAGACTTGCTTGTAAGAAAAGCTTGAGACCAAGCACACTCTATTTGGCTGCATGACTGCTCTTGTCTGCTGCAGTCCTGGAGCCTGGTGTGCCAGCAGCAAGCTCCTGACCAGCTTGGAGCTCCTTGGGGCTGAGATAGGGCTGCCTGTGGGACCAGGGAGAGCTGTGGGAGGTGGGGTGCCTTGGGCTGAACTGAACTCAGCGGCAGGTGAGGTGGCATTGTCCTGTTCCTCTCTTCCCAGGAAATCTTTCAGGACAAAGATAACCTGAATCAACGCTACCACCGGAAGAGAGCCCTGTACCTGTCCCACATTGCCCAGCATTTGTCCAAGGAGAAGCTCTTTGGCAGTGTCAAGTTTGCCTACATGAACAGCAACCATCTGAAGCCCATCCTGCTTCTGAGGCCTCAAGGTGGCACTTGAGCCTTGTTCTGGTGTGGGATGTGACTGGGTACTGGTGTTGGGTGGAGGGTGATGGTGGTGGTCTCATACCATTTAACGGCCCTTTGGAGGGGGATCAGTCGGGCTGCCATCACAATTAGTGATAAATTTTGTATGCTTCTCAGCTGTTTTCTCTCTTCACCCAGACTCTAGTCCTCAGGGTCTCTCCTCTTCCTAGTCCTCCTCTGCAGCTTGGCTGGGTTCTCCAGCCTTGGCCTCACTGGCTGGCACATCCCGTGGGTATTTCAAGGAGTAAAAAAGTAAACCCTACAAAACACACCTGTATCCAGCACTGCCCTTACTTTCTGCTCTCCCCAGCTGTATTCCCCACTGTCCTTCTGTCTTCCCCAGCAACCTGTGTGCAGTCTGTCTCCTCCTGGATGAGATGATGTGGGATGTGTGGGCTGCTAAGTGCTGCTTGTTCCCACAGCCCTCAGGAGATAATGGGTTGGGGTCTGGGAAAGACATGGCATGGTAAGGCCAGGGCGGGTGGGGGTGACAGCCTGGGCAGTGGAGAGGAAGATGGGACTGGTGCATGGGCCATGTGACCTCACACATACAGGTTGGCTCTGGGATGTGGTCACTCTCTGCTCTGAGATGATTTCCACTGCTGTGGAACTTTGCTGGGAAGGAGCTTTGCCTTTGCCCAGGCTGGGGATGCTCTCTGTTTTCCCAGTTTAATCTCTGACATCTCTTCCTCCTGTGCATCTCCCCTCGGGTGCTTACAGGCAAGGATGAGAAGATGGTCACTGTCCGACTCCACGCTTGTCCTGTCTCGGGTCTCTTCAAACCCAGCCGCTTCTATCCCAGCAAGAACAACATCCGGACTGCCTGGTTCATGGAGCAGAGCACCCCTAAAGAAGGTACAGCCTGGGGCTTGGGTATCACGAGGCTGTTTGTTTCAGGCAGAGACTGCCCCCAGTGCCTGCGGGTGGGTTCACTGCAGCCCTTGTCTGTGGGCAGGTGGCTGGTGGTTGGGTCCAACATTCTGTCATCTCCCCACACAGGAGCCACCGAGCCCCCGACCCCGCACTACAACAACTCCATCCTCTGTGACACAGTGATGCTCTCCCACCTGCACTTCTTGTCTAATGCAGCCGCAGACTTCCCAGGCATGAAAGATGGCCTGGCCCTCCTCAAAGTTTGGCTGAACCAGCGGCAGCTCAGCAAGGTATGTCCTGTGCCAAGGTGGGCTCTGCTTACCTGCCTTTGGCCGACTCTCCTTCCTAGGGCAGGAGGGTAGTGCTTTGGTCCTGGTGGGTGGCATGGTGGCTTGTGTCTTGGCTTTGAGCTGTGTTAGGGATAGGAGGCCCCATCCTAAGCTCTGGGTTGCCATGGGGTTGTGATACCTCTGTTTTCACAGGGCTTGGGGTGCTTCAGTGGCTTCTTGGTCTCCATGCTTGTTGCCTACCTGCTGATGAAGCGCAAGATTGTCAAGATGATGAGTGGGTACCAGGTGTTGAGGAGCACTCTGCAGTTCCTGGGTGAGTTTCCAGGGGCCTCCCTGGGCAGGGAAAGGTTAGTGTCTCTGCACAAAGCCTGAACACAGTGGGGGAAGAGGCAGAGAGGCCATTGGGGCTTTTCTTTCATGCTGAGCCCCTCTAGGTGGGATGGACAGGAGGGGATGAGTCAACAGAGCAGGGCTGGATGGTGCAGCTTGCAGAGAAGTGGGTAAATCCCATCATAAGGTGGAGGGCAGCATTTTACTATAGCACTGTTGACGTTGTGAGACCTTGGTGGTATTGACACTTAATTGTGCCACTGTCACCAGGAGAGAGATGTGGATGGTGGTGTGACTTGTTCCTTCCTGTCTGTCCACAGCCAGCACTGACCTGAGTGTGACAGGGATCAGTCTAGCCAAAGATGCTGATCCCTCCCTGGTAAGCAGCCCTCTGAGGGGTCTTGTGTCTGTGTCTGTCTGTACTGCCACTGCTCCTTGCTGGAATGTGCCTGTTGTAGGGATGGCAGATGGCAGCAAATATGGGGTGTCTTGGTGTGTGTGACATGCTGTAGCACTAAGGACAATGTTTGCTTTTCCAGCCTGTCCTGGATGATTTCCACCAGGCATTTGAAGTGGTCTTTGTGGATCCCTCTGGTCTGGTGAACCTCTGTGCTGATATGACTGCCAGCAAATACCACCAGGTACCAAGCAGGTTGTGGTGCCTTCTTGAGGTCTTAGGAGTGAGCTCAGACAGGCAGAGAGTGATTAGAGGTCTTTGAGGAGAGTGTAGGACCAAGGGAGGGCATTCATTGTGGCTTTTAAAGCTTTTAACATCTCCAGCTTTGAAGCTTGGAAGTGAATTCGGAGACTTAGATGTAGTAGTGCTGCATTACCAGTCTTGCTTGAGTCTTTGTGTTCACCGTTGGGTGAAGCCAAGCAGCTGTTTAGCAGATGTAAATGTTCTGAAGGAGAAAAAACACCTTGATGTCAGGGGATATCAAGAAGACACTGTCTGGCCAGCAGTGAGAGCTCTTTGTTACTTGGCTTCATGCTAAGGATAGAGACTGGGATCAGGGTATCAGGGTGTGCTGCTGACCATGGAATTGGGCTGGCCCTGGTTGATGAGGGAGCACAAGTGACCACTGCTGGAAGGATTTGCTTTCCTTCTCCCTTCACATTCATGCTCCTGCACTGCCTTCCCTCCTTGCTCAGGTCCAGTTTGAAGCCAAGCACTCTATGGAGATTTTGGATGACCGGATGGTGGATGGCTTTCAGGTGCTGCTCATGACCCCGAAGCCCATGCTCAGGACCTTTGACCATGTCTTCTAGTGAGTCTCACTGTGCTGGTGGGGTTGTGCTGAGGGACCCTGCTCAAAGAGGAGTGAGCTGCTTCTGGCTTTGGTCTGGGTTAGATTTGAACCTACCCAGTGGGAAGTGGCTCTGCTAAGCTCTGAGATAGATAGTGGTGCCTCCTTGCACTAGGCTGTTCCACTTCTGCTGTCTAAATAGTCTCCCAGAGGAGGGGAGCAATGTTTAAGCCTTGGAAACAGTGACCAGCATCTCCTGAGATGCCAGAGGGCATTCTTATAGCACCCATCCTGGGCTAGGACCATTTTATCCATCCTCTAACATATCCTTCTCTCAGAAAGGATTTGATGGCAGAGGTAGGTGACCAGTTTCTCTTCTCCTCTGTAGCCTGAAGCATGTCTCCAAGCTGCAGGGTACCTGCAAGAAGATGCAGCTGCTGAATGAACTGATGGATCGGGGTGGGAACTACGTGGCTGCAGCCCTGCCCTTCGTTGTCTCGCTGCTGGCACGTGGTCTGTCCCAGAGAGCACAGCTTGTGGCTCACTCCCTGCCCCAGGTCCCTGAGGTAATGCAGCTTGGCAATGACACTCTATCCTTTGCAGCTTGTGGGGCTCAGCTGCCTCTTGTGGCACTACAGAGCACAGGGTGGGCTCATCTGTCCTTGTGCTTTTTGTTCCTCATTTTCCCACAGTGGGCCATTGATGCTGAGCCGCCAAAACACAAGGATGTTGGGCCCCTGACCTTTGGGCTCCTGTTTGTCCCAGAGTTTGCTGCCAGCACGCTGGAGAAGGGTCCTCAGGCTGATCATCCCGAGGTGAGGGGAGCCCTGCTTGTGCTGAGTAAGAGCAAAGCTGGTGCTATGCTGTGGTTGAAGACAGCTGGGAGGCTGCCTGGTGATCCTGGGAAGGTTTTGTCTGGCCCAGGAGTGACCTGTGTCCCTACTCTGGCTTGGTCAATGTCCCCCCACAGGCCCTGGAGTTCCGGACCTTCTGGGGAGAGAAGTCAGAGCTGCGTCGGTTCCAGGATGGCAGCATCTGTGAGGCTGTGGTGTGGGAGGCCAGCACTGTCTGCCAGAAGCGCCTCATTCCTGAGCAGATCATCAGGCACCTGCTGAAGCTGTAAGTTGCACTGAGCAGTAGCTGTGGGTTGCTCCATGTGTCGCTCCTGCCATATGTCCTGTCCCTGGTGACCCAATTGCCAGCTTCATGCTTTGTGGGGTGTTGTGAGTTGCTTTGTATTTGTGAGATCTGGAAGTCATTTCAGTTGTCCTTATGTTGTGAGCTGCTTCCCAAGGGTGGGTGGGAAGGACAAGGACCTGGTGTCCTAGCCTCTGCTGGACATAATGCCAAAGGCAAGGAAGCAGCATGGTCCTGCCCTTATATATGGATGAGATGCTGTGACACTGCTCAGAGCTGAAAGAAAAGCTGTTTGGACCTTGCAGGACATTTTTGTGAAATCCTCTGAGACCTTGTAGAGGAAGATTGTGTCTTCCCTATGACATTGGAAAGCCTCTGTAGCAGTTTATACCATCTGCCAAAAGTGAGGCCTTCTGGCACAGAAGGGAAGATTTGCCTATTCCCCTTGGTCCTGACTTGAGGATGGCTCTTGTGAGGGAAGGCTGCACATTGGTACATTGGTGGCTTTGGCTTTGTGAATGTGTGAAGCTGCAGAAGTTACTGAATAACTGTGGGTGG
Organism: Alaudala cheleensis; assembly: GCA_013398995.1. NCBI lineage: Eukaryota > Metazoa > Chordata > Aves > Passeriformes > Alaudidae > Alaudala > Alaudala cheleensis. The sequence continues at coordinate 27,996 of VWYE01014875.1, forward strand.
ATTACTTGGGCAGAGAGAAATGCACAGAGATTCATCTTTTCACGTAAAGGGCCTTCCTTTAGAGAGGGATTGCTCATCCTTGGGCTGACCCATGCAGTATCAATAGGATCAGTAGGCTGGCATGTCATAGCTCTAATGCTCTGTTGTCTTCTCCATGTAGCCATGCCAACATTCCTGAGTCCTCCATCTGCTACACAGGAGCCTTGCTGGAATCTGTAATCAGGACTGGGAAAGAGGTATGATTGCTTCCCCGGTGGGGCTGGTGCTCTCTCCAGGGAGAGTAGTGAGTGAAGGGCTGTAGAGAGGTTTGAGTGGCACTGAGGCAGCTGGGTGGTTCCCAAGAAAATGCAGTAAGGATAAGGATCTGTCAAGTCTTTCATGGCAGCCAATGCATAACTGCTGAAGTCCTCTTGCTTCAGCATCCCCCAGACCTCATTCTCCCCAGCAAGCACCCCACTGTCCTGTTCTCTCTGCTTTTGCCCTCTGTCCATGTGTCTGAGGATGTATTACTGTCCCACAGTGCTCCTCTGGCTGCACCTCTGAGGTACTGCATCCTTCAGGGCATGGACCAGACAATTCTGTGCTGCTGTCCCTAAGGTCCAGCTGGCAAACCCAGGAAAAGGATCTTTCCTGGCAAATTGTGAAGTGCTAGGTTGTGGTCCATCTGAATGTGTAGCCAAAACAAAGAAACTCTACTTTCAGATAGAAGAGATGAGTCTTGGAGGCTGGGAAATGTCCCCCCTTACAACTTCCAGGTTGTGAAGTTAAAGTCTGGAGATGAGCCATGAGCACTTTGGCACACTTTGTCTTTTTGTACCGATGCTTTGGGATTTTAGCGTTTATATTTTTCATACATTTGTTAGTCCTGCAATTCTTTAGCATATAACTCTAAACTTCATATAGAGTGTTAGCTGTCTTCTCACTTTGGTCAGACAAAACAATTCCTCTGTAGGCCTGGGAATCACAGATGCCTCATTGTTTCAGGCCCTGAAAAGTATAAACAAAAGTGACTTGCAGGGGGGTGTAAACTTGAGATAAATGACTTCATTACCTGAAGCTGTAATTGGAAGATTAACCCCTAATATGCAAATGAACTAAACTTATAAAAGTATGAAAACCAATTACCCATAGTCCATTTCTGAGTGTAGCCCCTGATGGGGCTTCATCTGCCCAAAAATGTACCTGAAGGCCCTTCAATAAATATAAACACTTTTTATTCCCTTAATTTTGTCTGACCTCTGTTTTTAGGTAGTCACAAAAAGCCATCAGCACAACCAGTTCTTTACCTGGTTGTTGGATGGAGGAAGAAATAGTTTCGCTTTCCACTTTTTCAGATTGAAAGGGTGCACATTTGATGGAAAGGATGTCCTGTGCCAGGACCAATGGCAGTCTGGGTGGAGTTGGGTGTCAGATTTGGGATGAGATGCTGGTTTTCACAGCATGTTGTATGGTGAGGCAGGAAGATCTGTGTGCTGTGTCCCTTCAGGCTGGTCTTGCAGGGCTGATATACCCCAGCCTGACAGGGGATGCATTTTCCGGGAGCCTAACTGGTGCTTAGGAGTTCCATTGCTGCCAGTCCTTGAGGAACAAAGGAGAAAGTTGCTGTTGAGTGTGGGGTGGTGTGTACAGGGATATCTGCTCCTCCAGCTGTTTGTGTGCAGACAGCCTGGGGAGCCAGCAGTGCAAGGATGTGCAGGATGAAGGCAGAGGAAGGGTGCAGGCACAAGCAGGATGGGGTTTGCCATTCGTGGCACACCCCACAGAGGGTGCTGCTGCTCTGCCAAAGAGTCCAGGTTGGAAAACTCCAGGCGGGTTGGCTCCTTGTGTGTGACTCTCAGCTGCCTCTGAGCTGAGTGGTTTGGTGTCACAAATGTGTCCTCCCTGTTCAGGCTGTTATTTAGGGAGGTGGAAGGTGAAAGCAGTAAGAATGTCCTAGGGTGACTTTATGGTACTTGTATCCCCAAATTGTGTTTTGGAGGTTTCCTCTCAAATTTGCCCTAAACCAGGACAAAGAGTAACACCAGTTCTCCTTCTGGTGCTTCTCTGCTGCCCTCCACAGGGTTCTGTGATATTTTTTGATTTACTTTTGCCACGCACCAGAGCTCTGCCTTGGCTGAGGATATAGTCAGTGGAGTTTTCTGTGAACTGCTGCCCCTGTTGGTGTCATGGTAACTGCTGGGGAGACAGTAGCAGGGTTCTCACCTTGCCAATGTGTGATCTCTTAATTCCCAGGTTATTCTTGGCTTCTCCTTTACTATAGTGATTGCTGGCAGTACAGCTCTTGGTGCTGCCTTAGTGTCTTGCAAAAGAAATGATTTTGTGTCTGGGATACGTCTGGCTGCTGGGGAGTCACAGACAGCCTTGCCCTTGTCTTTGCTCTCTTTCTTACCTCCCCATTTTGCTGAGTGCTCTTCCCAGAAGCTGTTCCCTGGGGTGGCAGTGCTGGCTCCTTGGAGCTTGGTTGTGATGCCAGCCCACGAGGTAGGTGAGGTGAGTGCAGGAGCAGGAGAGGTGCATGGAGAGGCTCCCTGTGTGTCTGCAGGCATGGGGAACGGGCGAGGAGGCCATGGTCAGTGTCGTCTGCTCCTACGATGACCTGAGCCGCAAGCTGTGGAAGCTGAAGGGTCTGCCACTGACGGTGACGGCGGTGCAGGGAATCCATCCAGCCCTCCGGTACACAGATGTGAGTGTCCCAGGACATGGCTACACATGGGGGTCTGCAGGGAGCACCAGGTGAGGGAGGGCTGAGAATGAGTCACTCTCTGGTTTTGTGGCTCCTGAGAACCCTTGGGGCAATATGGTGGCAGTTCCTTGCTCTTCCATCCTTTGGACTGGCTGTGCACAAGCTGACCAAACCCCCTGTACTGGAAGGCTTTGCTGGTGTGGGAGGTTTGGGTGAGGGGATACATTGCCAAGAGGTTTCTGCTCTCTGTTCTCAGTTGCTGAGTGTCTGTTCTCTTTCAGGTCTTTCCTCCCATTCCCGTGAAGCCAGTTTATTCCTTCCATAACAAAAACAAGCACTTGCTGCTTCCTTCAGAGGAGAAACCCTGCCCGGCCTACATAGCCCCTTTGAAGAGTAAGTGGGGTGAGATGTGAGTGGGAGATGATCTGGGAGGGAAGTGGAGGCAAGCAGTAATGCTGACTCTGTTATTACTGTGTTGGTGTGCTTCAGGCAGGAGCAGAACCCTGGCTTCTCCTGCCCTCCTGTTGTAACCTGTAGTTCCAGACACCCCTATCCAACATCTTGTTTCTTTGTGGGATTCACTGACTGTCCCTATTCTTGCTATCCCTTTGCCCCAGTTATTTGCCACATGGAAGGCAGTGGCCAGTGGCCACAGGACAAAGGAGCCATCAAGCGCATCAAGGCTGCTTTCCACCTCCAGCTGGCTGAGCTCCTCCGGCAGCAGCACCAGCTGGTTTGCAGACCTGCAGTCACCCACACTGACGTATACAAGGTAGGAGGACTCCCAGAACCTTCTCCAGGCCTGACCTTACTGAGGTGGGGGTCTGTGGCAGTGGTCCCACTGGACAAAGCCAGTATTTGGATCGTGGGCCTAGGAAGGAGTGTGGTGAGACTGCACTGATGTCAGGATGCTGCTGTTGTATCCCTGAGGGGCAACATAACACACTTCATGCTGCTTGTGTTACCACCAAGTCTGACTTTGCCATGTGCTCCCATCTCAGGATGGCTATGTTTTCCGTCTCCAAGTGGCCTACCACCGGGAGCCCCTGATCTTGAAGGAGGTGGTCACTCCAGAAGGGATGCTGAAATACCAAGACACAGAAGAATCCCGGCAGCTGGAGCTGGAAACATTGCATCTGCCCTATCTAACCAGCTCACTGCATGGGTAGGTGAGGCAGGAAAGGTGCCTGAGGGGTAAGAACATGGGACGTGGCTGGAAATCAGCATGGAGGTGCGCTTGGATCCTGGAAGGTGATGGGTAGAGGAGCTTGCTGTGGGAAGTGGCCCTTCAGCCAACCTTGTGAGAGGCTTTTCAGAATAATTAAGGGAGGGATGTGAGTGTGGGTGGCACCAGTTGTCACCATAAGGTCACTGGTGTGGGGAGACAAATATTAAAATACAGTGTGGTTAGAGAGGAGCATGAGGCAGCATTTTCCCTTCTTCCCCCCAAAATCTCAGCACCTGCTTAAAGTCTCTGTGCTTGTGTAAGTGTTCCTTGCAGATTTTTGCCTCTCTCTTTCTTGCCAAACGCCAAGAAGCTGTTGTGGGTCCTGGGGTGTGTGGGCTGAGCAGTGGCATGTGTCCTTCCTCACAGGCTCCAGCAGCAGCACTCTGCCTTTGGCAGCACTTCCCGGCTGGCCAAGCGCTGGATCAGCGCCCAGCTCCTGAGCGACAGCATCTCTGAGGAGTGTGTGGACCTCCTTGTGGCCTTTCTTTTCCTCCACCCAGCCCCGTTCACACCACCCAGGTGAGGATGAGGAGCCCAGGCTGGCCCGATGGGAATTGAGTGCCTTTCATTACCTGGCATGGAGGAAGGGTGGTATGCTGCGCCGGTGGGAGGTATTGAGGGGTTCACAGGAGTGAGCAAGAGACGTCTGTGCTGCCAAAATACTGTCCCAAGTCCTGTTGGGAGTTCCCAGAGGAGATGGAGATGGAGGGGGAAAGCAGGTAAAGTGTCCTTGTGGCCTCTAGGTGCTGGTGGCACAACTGCAGGGTGTCTTGTGCCTTCTGGAGGACTGGTGAGGCCCCTTGTTGTGAAGGTGGTGGCCAGCAGGGCCACAACAGGGCTGTGTTGTGGCTACCAGAATGTTGGGGCTCTTGGGTTCCCTAGGAAGATTGTTATGGTGGTGATGGCAGCTCCAGCCTCCCTTCTGGAGAAGACTTCCAAGGGAAGGACAAGGGGTCAGGCCCTGAAAACTGAATGGAGCAGTGTGTTGGTAAATAACCCCAGAGAACCAATTGCTTGCTGGGCCCTGGCAGACAGATGTTATGGGGCCCAGAGGAAGTGAAATGAAGTTAAAGGAAATGTTTTTGTTCTGTGTGGAGTCAAAAGGTTACTCTGCCCTGCACTTGGGGTGCAGTTTCCTTTCCCGAAGTAGCAGGAACAGCAGTCTGATGCCTAGAATGCTTTCCTGTCTCCTAAAATAACAGAATCCCCATCTTCCCAGCTGTCTGGCTTTGTGTACGTGTTGTGTTGCAGGGGAAGAGGCACACTGGGAACTTGGCTGGTGTTCAGACCTGCACCAGAGATGGGAGCAGCCCTCTTTCCACCTCCTCCTTGCTCCAGACCCAGGAGTCTGGGTGGGAAGGGCATCAGGAGATTGGGCAGCTGGGGAGGAGTGGGGGGGCTATGATTTACATTTTGTTGGTTTCTTTTTCCTGAGGAATGAGGGAAAAGAGGGGAAAGACTTTCCCTGGAGATTTGGAGAAAGGGTAGTGTCTCAAATTTGTTCTGAACTTCCCTTTCCCATCACAGATATCCTTTGTTGGGCTGCATGTGGGTTGAGCCTTCACTAAGTCACTCCTAAGTGCAGCCCTTCTTGCTGCCAGGAGACCAAATGCTGATGATGAACTGTTTTGTCCTGCCTGCAGCTCTCCACAGGTGGGATTCCTGCGCTTCCTCAATTTGCTGGCAACCTTTGACTGGAAAAACAACCCTCTGATTGTCAACCTAAACACTGGCCTCACAGGTGAGCAGGCATCGGGTAGGAGGGCTGCAACATGAGATTCTTGAGCCCTCCTTGGTCAGTGACTGGCTCCAGATCTCTGGGATAGAGGAAGCTGGATAGCTTGTGCTTGTGCTGGGGGCAAGGAGATTTTCCACTCCCTTGCTCCTGTCCTGTCAAGTTTCACTTGCCTGCAGGATGGGTTTGGTTGTGCCATGTGTGGTTTTCTTTTTTCTCTGCCTGCCTCTGAAGAGGTGTATCTCAGTGATGATGCTCTTCTGCTTCTGGTCTTGTTGAAATCTGTGACAAGCGTGGATGGTGTTGGATGTGGTGTTGTCTTTGAAGCCCTCTGTGCCTGCCATCTAGTGTTTTGCCTGTTGATTGCCTTTTGGATACATGCTGGAGCCACAAGAGACTATGGAATTGTCTTGGCTGTGCTAAGTCATGGGGTGAGGGAGGTAGTTACACCCAGCTTTTAAAGCTGATTTATGAAAAATGGTAAAGGTGTTTGGGAAAGAATTGGGTTTTGAAAACTGATATTTTCTGAGGTGCCTTCCAACTTATTTTAATGAACTAAAGAGATATTTTTTCCCCACTTGAGGGGAAATAAAAGACAAAGGATAGAACACTCTTTGGATAATACAAATTGTCACTAGCTTAAAATGTGAATTTCCAGCTTGTGTCAGTCTCAGTACCTACCATGCCTGAGCCCACCTGAGTGGTTTAGAGCAAAGTTCCATCTGATGGGAATGAGGTGCAAGCCCGAGGTGAAGGAGCTCTGGTTTCACATGCACTGTGGGATCAGAAGGTGGGATAGGATCCTGTTGTGCTGTCCTTTCCTGGCTGTGATGGGGGTGAGGAGGTCAGAGGGCTGAGGATGGGGCAGAGCATCTCACCTGTCTGCCTGCCCTCTCCAGACTCTGACTGCACAGAGATTAAGAACAAGTTTGTAGCAGCTCGCTCTCGCCTCCCCGTCATGTTCCTGGCCACCCCCAAAGACCAGTGGAGCTCCATGTGGACCCAGGAGCGCCCCTCAGCACAGGTGAGCTGGGCCCTTTGTCCCCTTGCCTCTGGTGGCTGCTGGCTTGGAGCAGTTCCCTGGAGCCAGTTCTTACTGCCCCATGAGAGAGAGGCATCCCTGTTACATCCAACACCGCCAAGTTTTACCCTCTGACTTCCTTCCCTCCCCAGATCCTGCAGCGCCTTGTCCTGCTCGCCTCAGAGTCTCTCCGTGCCCTGGAAGAGCAGCTCATGGACCCCCTCAGCGACCATGATGTGAAGGTGACCCCCTGGGGCAGCAGAACAAGGGTTTTCAGGCTCTGGCTGAGCAGACTGGACTTTGGTGGTGGTCGCTGGGATGTGTTAGGAGGTTTCAGGCTGTGGCCGTGTGGTTGCCCTGGGATACAGAGCTTCAGGGATGGGAGGAGGGAAGTTCACATCCTGCTTTTGGGGGACCCAGCTCTGCACTGCAGTTTGGGGTGACTAGGTCAAGTTTTTTCTGTATTCTCTGGTTTTCTTGGGACATGAGCAAACCTGCAATATTCCTGTGCCAAAGCAGTTGTATGTCTGTGACTGGATCAAATGGTTTCTCTGGGTGCCTGACTGGGAGTAGCTGTGGAAATCTGGCTTGTGTGTTCAAGTCTAACCAAACTCAGGGTGTTGGAGGTTTTGGCAGGACAGTACTGGGCACTTTGGGATGATGTTATTTTGGTTTGAGTGAAGGAGTAAAGCCCTATGTAGTTTAGCACTCTTCAGTTTCTGAGTGATTTCATTCTTTAAGTAAACCAGAACATCCATTACTGCAATGGCCCTGAGAGATGTATATTTATTTGCCCTTTGAAGGGAGATACATGTGTTTTCAAGGGTAGTTTGTTGGTGTAGCAGGTAGTGAACCAGGAGATTGAAGCTCAAAGGACAAGAGAAGCAGTGGTTAGGTATGGCAGATTCACATTAAGGACAAAAAACCCCAAACTAAAACCAAAACCAGAAAACAGCACATACAGTAGTATCCCTTCTGCCTAGGCAATATACAAAGGACTTACTGACACTGCTTTCTGTTCTGCTTTATTTTGCACTGGAAGTATTATGAGGTGAGGAGGTACTTGAGTCAGTAACAGTGTGTATTACGGGGCTGTGAAGGAATGAGGCATGCCCAGTGTGTTGCAGTCATGGTGCTGGCCCAAGACTGAAATTCAAGAGGCACATTGTGAGCTGGGGATGGTTAGCTTCTAACACAAGCTGTCAGCTGGCCAGAGCACCCTCCCAACACATTGACTCAGTCTCCTTCCTCCCTTTGATTTCTGTGGGAACTTTTCTTATTGCCATGAAGTCCCTATGGTCCATGCCAGTATCCTCGCAGGCCTGTGATGTTCCTCAGGGATAAACATGTTTCCAGAGCAGAGCTTGGGGCAGGGAGGAGGGAAAAGCCTTTCCAATTTAGTTTGGAGTTTCCTCCTCTACAGTTGCCTTCTGTATCTAAGACAGTGCTGCAAGCTGGGTTTTTTTGTCTTTGCATTTGGGACATGCCTACTGTCGTGAAAATGCAGACATGGGTTTGCTCCCAGGGCACACACAGGAAGCCATGGACTTGGTCACTGGGTGGGACAGTGGGTCTGTGTGGAACAGAACAGTGACTCAGTGCTGGTCACTGATGTTCTTCATATGTGTTCTCTCCGGCCTGGCTGTAAACCACTTTCAGGCTGTGGGTTTTCTTCCAGTGCCAAGTTGAGCAGTGTCCCATTCTGTTCATGTCTCGGAATCATTTGTTCCGTTTGAAAATGTACACATATACACAGTTTTAAGTTTTTTCCATTTTAATACAGCTGTATCCACAGCTAGATCCTGCCTGTCCAAATATTTATATGTCTGGGATTGCTCCCCTCCATTAACAGGGTTTTGCTCTCACCCTCTCTCTGTTTGATGGAAGATGCTGTCGCTCTCTGGGGCAAATCCTGATGGACAGATGGGGCCATCTCATTATTATACAGCTCCTTGTGTCCCCTGTGTGTTGTTCAGCTCCTGCTGGCTTCTTGATTCCCCTCTTCATCCTGAGACTCTGCCACGTGCAGTTACCTATCTCAGCTCACCTCTTTGTCCTTCTCTCAGTTGCCCACCCACCTGGCATTTACTCAGCTAGGCTTCCTGGGGTCTGTGGCAAACTTCTAATATTCATCTCATTAAAATTTTGTCTTTGGTTTACTGCTTTCTGAGGAGGAGGAGGCAAAATGCAAACAAGGACTTGGGAAATCTCTCTTACCTCTCCTGCTTGCTTGTGTACTGTATTGAGTAGTAGTGTTTGTTTCTCCTGCAGATGGTCTTCCGCCCTCCTCTGGACTCCTATGATGTCCTGATCCACCTGAATCCCAACCAGATTCCTCGGCACCTGGAGAGTGTGGACCGGCCGGTGAAATCAGTTTCCCGTGGCGTGGTGAAAAACAGCTCTGCCATGAACGTCCTCTTTCCTGTGGTGGATTATGACCCTGTGCAGTTGTACCTGCAGGAGCTGAGAGTAAGCACGGCCTGTTGGGGAGGCAGATGGGGTGCCTAAGGGGAGCTCCCTTGTGGTGTTTGGATTGCCTGCCACTGCAGGACATGGCTGGTGACATCTTTAGGTATCTGCATGGGATGGGCATTGCTTCTCCAGCAGAAGTCCTGGTGAATGCACCACCTCCTCCATGGAGATGGGAGTGCTGTTGCAACGTGAGAATGAGCTTAGATACAAACCACCAGGAGCTTTTGCTGAAGAACTTTGTGTTCAGTACAAAAGTGTCCTTAAACCATTTGTCTCCAGTCAATTAATTCACTTTTCTTGGCTTCTTGCACCAGATGTGCATGATGGGCAGTAACCACACACAATTTCTAGGGGATGTACATGATGTGTTCCCAGTAAGCTTTCTGCTGTTAGGCCAATGGTTGTGTGAGCCAAAGGACATCAATATTGCCCACAGAGTGGTTTCTCTGTGTCTGGCCGCATGCAGAGTAAGTTGGTAATGTGGGAATATGGAGAACATCAGTACCCAAAGTCATTGACTGTGTTCTTTTCCACTGTGAGGCCAAGCCAAAGCCTTGGCAAGCTGGGGGGATATGCAAGGTGCTGGATGGCAGCAGTGATCCTCTCTGGATCTGGACAGTCTGTGCTTTGCAGTTCTGTAGCACCTGGCACTCTGGCCCTTCAGATGTGGTTGCTGGGTTGAATGCTAATGTTGGGTGTGCAGAGAGGTGGAGTTGTGGTCCCCTCTTGTCCAAGTCTGCCTCGACTTTGAAGTGCTGTCATCCCTTACTGGTAGGGGTGCTGTGAGCAGCATCAGAACTGTAAGCATGGGAATCTAAGATGGCTGTGGCAGGAAGGGGGCTCTGGGGATCTCTGGCCTTGTTCCCCACTCAGTGGTGCCTGAATTGATAATCCAGTTTAGGCTGGAAGATTCTGGGCCCTTTCAGTTCAAGCTCCCCTTTCACACCTTAACAGGTACCTTAGTTGCTGGGCAAAGAAAACTCACAGGGGTTTCTTTGAAGGTTTCCTCATCCTGGGCACAGCCCTGTTACCCCCAAGTTGCATGTAGCCACAGTGCATGATAACCTGGTCCCATGGGAATCTCCTGTGGCCTCAGCAGAGCTGCCAGGTCTACCAAGGTGCAAGCTTAGTTCTCCTGTCACCCACAGCAGCTTTGGAGAGTCTTGGGAGGTGAGGAGGTGAGAGACAGGGGTGTGTGAAAGGCCTCTTGAAGCTGAGGAAGACCTCGAAACTGTAACAGAATTTCCCTGCCAAAAGCACTGTTTCCTTAGCTGGAAGGACATGTGGGAGAGGAGATGCCCAGTGCTCTCCTCCCTTTGAGAAGGAAAGTGGACCTGGAGGTCCTGCAGACATGTTATAGAGAGCACTGGGGGATTTCTTGGGGCAAGAAGGAAGGGGAGAAGCATCTTTCACAAGGGTTTTAAAAGGGAGGAAGGAAGCAGATTTGGAACTGTTTGCTCTTTCCTTCCTGGTGTCTGAGGAGTTGTATCAAGACCAGCCCCTTGCTTTTGAATGATGAATGACCTGCTGCCATGGAGCCTCAGCCAAGGGGCGTAGATGTGGGTAGGAAATGGAGTTTTTAAGTCTGAAATAATTCTCCACCCAGTGCTGGAAGTGGGTTCTAGAGCTGAGCAGAGCTTTTCATCAGCTATCAATATGCTGAGATGCGTGCACCCATGAGATGCATGGGGACAGAGTCTCTGTATCTCTGAAGGGTGTCAGGGCTAAGCAATCCTCATGGAAACCTGATAGAAGGAAGTCTGCTTGCTTGAAGAGTAACTGGAGGATCCTGGATCAGTTGATTGGAAAAGCTGTTTCTTTGGGGAGGCTGTTAAATGCTTGCAGCAGGTCTGGCTGTAGGTGGAGGCAGTCAATCAGAACACTCCTTGGGGTTTATAGGGCATTTTTATGCATCTAGGTAAGTTGATAAGTAAGTCAGTAAGTAGCTCTAGAAGTGAAAGGTAGAGAAGAGATTTTTCTGGAAAGCAGCTTTCATTAATCTTCAGGGAATTATGATTTACTTGGTGCAGTCAATAGTGACATCCAAATTGCCTCAATTTTAACTGCTTCTTACTGTCTGTTTCTATCAATACAGGTTATAATAGATTTGGAATTTGTTTTGGTCAGGTTGCAAGTTACAGCTGCTCCTAAATCCACTATACTAACATCCCAATTAAGAAAGATGGATATGAGCAGAGGTCACATTACCTTGTTGGAAGCAGTGTTGATTCTCTTGGCATCCCTTGTTTTTTGACCTGGAAGTTCTTAGGATGGAACAGACCAGGAACTGGTTGCAGCTTTCTCTGCAGGGTGAGCTGTGGGGCAGAGAGTCTGAAATCTGCCTCAGCATCCCTGCCTGGGGGGCTTTTCTTTGTCTTTAGGGCTCTTAGATATGGTTTGTTTTCTTGTGGCTATCATACTGGAGGTATCTTGCACTAACAGTTTACTTGTCATTCATAGCATCCACATCAGTAGCAGGTAGTCCTGAAGGAGCTGATGAATATCTGTTTTTCTAGGCAAATAGGTGTTTCTTTTCCTGGAAAAATCAGAGGTGATGCTGCACACGGTCTCAGAGAACTCAGCTGTATCCAGTTAAGTTGGAAGGCCTCAAAAGCCGATTTTGCACTGCAGGACCACTGCAAGCCAGTAATGCTGAGCTGTTAGTAAGAGCTACTCCATCCATTAGAAATCATCTAGCTTTATGTCTCAGTGAATTGATGTTGTTGCTTAAAGGCAAGACCTTTTCATCAACTTTGGCTTTGCTTGGTAGCCTCTCCAGTACCTTTTTATTTCTCCTTCCCTGGCTCTTGCTACTCTAAGCAGTGTTCAACTCCTCCTTGTCCTGTGGGCTGGGAGGCCTGGGCGGGATCCAAACCCTGCAAAAAGCTGGTGCCAGAAAGGAGCGTGGTGACAGTAGTGAATCCTTATGAGAGGTCTTGGATGAGAAGGCAGTTTGGATGCAGAACTGACTGGCTTTGATTCAGAGTAATTGGCTCACAACAGCAAAAACCACAGAACTGAGCAACAGGGCTGTAGCCGTGGCTGACAGTGCAGCCTTGGTGGGTTTGTAGCAACAAAGGGAGACATCTGCCACACAGATGCTGTGGGATTTTGTGTTCTATGGGCAGAAAAGAAACATCCGTCCTTTACTGAGATTTCTACATAAAAACAGGATTTAAATGCCTTGGTGTTTTGATTGAGTTGAGAGGGGCAGGGAGGAGCTTCTTCCCCTAGTTTGGACCAGGAAATCCACTCTTCTGTCCGGCCTGTTTGCCCCTGTTCTTCTAAAGTCAAAAGGTTTAGCAAGGCAGTAGTGCTCTGGAGCTGAAGGATTGCTGTGTGCCTTTTCATGGGAGCTTAATCAGAGTAGAAAATAAAAGGAGAGGAGGTGTTGAGTCCTGACTGCTTGCATTTTTCCTCCTTCAAGGAGATGTGCTGCAGGAGCTGGCCTGAGTTGCTCTGGTGCCTGGGAGGCTCTGGGTAGAGATGAAAGGCTGGCTGTGGGATTCGGGCAGAAAATTCTTCAATTCCAGAACAGATCTGATAGAGAAGGCCTGTTCTGTGATCCTGTCCAGATGAGAAGGCTTTGCAGACAGACACTTTTGAGGCAAAGCAGTTGCCAGACATCCCACATCGAGGGCTTCCCTGGAGATTCAGCCCATTCAGCCTTCCTGCCACTTACAGTTCGGAACAACTTGTTGAGCAAACCCTGGGCTGGCTCCTGATGCGGATCTCCAGCAAGGCTAAATTAAAGTGTCTCAAATGAGGCTCCTCTTGAGTCTCTGTTGTGACTGCTGATTTGTATTGTGGTGGCTGTGGAGTTGCAGAATGCCCCCAGAATGTTTGCTGGGGATGTGGTGTGAGAAGGCTTAGTCTGTGCACTTTTTGCACCAGGGTGACTTGGCTGTTCTCTGGGCTCAAAACCATCCAGAGGACACAGGACTTGTGGATATGCTTGTCATGCCATCTGCCTGTGTTCTGGAGCTCACAGAAGCCAAAGGCTCTGGTCACCTCTCTGAGCTGTTCACTCATTGTGGGGTAAATTGGGTGAAGCTGCCTATGCCATGTCCATCTGCCTGTCTGTTATGGCTGCTAACATACCTCACATTTCTTACTGGGACTTTGGTCTCACCAGGTCACTGATGGGTTGTGCTGTCATTCACTGAGATTTAGCTTTCTTGGGCTGCACATGCCAGAGGAAGATCTTGTGGCAGAGGAGCTGTCCATCTTGTGAGATCCTTTCCGTGTGGATGAGCAGGAATATGTTCCCTGCTTTACTATAAACATCCCTCTAAAGTAATGTTTTGCATTTTTTGCACCTTAAGGCAAGACCTATCAGGAAACCCTTTGCTTTCTTCCTCCCATGGTGTAAAAATGTGTCTCTTGCTACTGCATGTTAGAAAGGAATTAATGATAAAAATTCTCTGTCTCCTAAAATATATAAGTGGTGATTATGTGATGTAGCTGGAATTGGTGAGATCTTTGACATGTTTGCTGATGCAGCCAGGAGGGCATGGGTGGCTTCTTCCCTTTCCACATTTCTTTCCTGCTGCCCCAAACTCCCAGCACAAGGATGTGTGTGTGGCTCTCAGGTGGAAAAGGTTTGCTTAGTTTGAAACCAGTTTGGAACCTTTTATCAGCTGAATCCCTAAGTGTTTCCTTTGTCTTTTAAAAGAAAGTCACAGAGGTAGCCCCAGCCTGGGGGTTACTTGGACAGTGCTCCTTGCTCTGTTGAGTCATGGGAGAGGCTCTCTCTCTGTCATATAACTGGGAGCATCAGGGCAGCTTGCAATAGGGTGACAGAGACCTCAAAATATTAACCACAAATGTAGTTTTTTGTTGGAAGTAAATAGCTTTAATAGGGTTTAACACTGGTGGGTTCCTTGCTAAGAGCACTTGAACTGCTCTCAACACTGAGTGAGTGTTTATTGATGCATGTGCTTTCTGAGCTGCTGTTGAACCAGGAAATTCTACTTAGGACACATTTTTGTGTGCAGAGACCTCTCTAAAAGGCTCTTCCAGCAGCTGCGGTGCAGTGAGCCTAATCTCTTGGTAGAAGCAGTGAAAAAAATGGCATAAAGGATCAGGTGGAAAAAACCCTATCCCTAAACAACACTGTAGATACCTAAATAATAGATACTCAACTAGCAACAAGGAGATACTTAACAATGTAGATATCTAACAACTAGTAGATACTTAACTAAATTACACTTAGCTCATTGCAAAATCCCTGCTTCAGATGCAGCTGCTTAATCTTATAATCCCATTTTAGATGCAGGTATTGTTCTACTCACTACATTTCTCCACCCTTTTCATTGCTATAACCCAGATGGTTTCTTAAAGAGCTCATTCTGTCTTCTTCCAGGTGCCATATCCTGGACAGTGAGGCCTCTCCAAATGGAAGCCCTAAGCTTAAGGACTCCCATGATTCTCTGAGATGGGAACCAGCTGTAGGTTTTGTTGATGGCAGGGATTTCCCTGGGTCTTAAAAGCTGAATTGCAACCAAAGATAGAGCAGCTTGAGAAGGCAACAAATGTAGTCCCTGCCTTTTCTCCCTTTTCTCTGAAACTTTTCCTGGAAGAAGGTATTTGCAGGCTGAGACAAGTCCGGTGACACTGGGCAGAGAACATGGGATGTGGAAAGGAGGGTGAACTGTTTGCTTTTACTCCCCAAGCCTCTGAACAAACAGGAGTGCAGTGACTAATAGACCTGACCTTTTTAATGCTTCAATTTCCCAAGAACTCCACAGCTTGGTAGGCCTGTTTGAAGCACTGTCACATGAATGATGCTAGGAGCAGGACAAGTGCTGGGATTTTGAATTTGATGCCATCCTTTTAACATCTGCTCTCTGCTTCCTGCTGTCTGGGAAAAAAAAAGTGCTGGGTATCAGGCCAAACAGTGGTTTTATTGGGAAATTAGCTGAGCCTTGGAGGTTTTTTTTTTTTACTGTAAATGCTCCTGGCTTCTGTCCAGCAAGATGCATCTGTAAAAAATACTGTTCTCATAAGGAACATCACGTGGCACTGAAGACCTCGCCCTGCAGAGTAGCTGGGCTTTTTCAGGTTCTCACATGCTCTGCTCCCCTTTGGTTCAGAAAGCTGCACGTTGGCGGTCAGCGTGCCCTGAGCTTTATTGCCATTCCTTGAGCTTTCCCTCCCTCCTGCTCTTTGCTCTGGCTAAAGGAGGAGCCTTCCCTGTTGGCTGGGCTCTGAGCATAACCCGTTGCTCTCAGCTTAGAAGTGCCAGGGAGGATTGCCTCTTTCTCAGTGTATTTTTAGACACAGGTTTTTCTAGCCAATTTGGTGGAATAATGCCTTGGCCAGGCTTCCCCCTGTGAAAACCCATGGAGTGGGATGAGTTGGCAGTTCTTGGGATCTTTCCATCTTGATGACCTAATATTTATTGTTGCCCTCTGTGAGGGCAACAACAGTCTAAATTCAAATCTGTCTCTGAAGATTGCAGATAACACCACCCCTCCTTATCAGGTTTGTTTTCTAAAATGCCATCTTTGGGATCACTGGTAACACCAGCCCACCCAGTCCACCTTTGTCTTCCTACTGCAATCCTGGTATGTCTGTACAAGAGCCCATCCAAGCTTGTCTTTGTCCATCAAAATGTTGATTTTCTTTTCATGCATATCCTCATTAAAACCTCATGACACAATGACGGCAGCAGAGACCTCTCTTGGTTAAAGCTGGGAAACGAAGGTGATGGAGAAGAAGGCTGAAGAGGGAGCAGGGGGTCTCTATTCTGGCCAATAGTTTGTTCCAAGGCTGGTGCAACCCTGTGCAGAAGCTTCTCCTGTACTGATGCCTGGGGACTGTTTGCTCAGCTTGGTAAATATCACTTGTTGCCTGATGTTGATCTCCACCAAGATGAACATGTATCAGGGAGCAGCTGCTTGGCTGTCTTGGTCAGCTTCTTTCAGGGTACACATGTCTTGGTATCATCATGTGTGGTGAGCAGTAGGGCCAGATTTTTGGGTTCAAGAAGTTGCTTGCACACAGCATTGTTTCCTTCTGCTGTGACGCTCATCTGCCTCCTTGCAGCCCTGGGAATCCAGGTGGTATGGGCTTGGGGGAAGCCAGCCTGGGTTTTAGTCATCCCTTTGTGCAACATCTCTTTTTGATCTCTGCTGCCCAGCACTGCCAAAGGAGGTGCTCACTGACACCACCACTGCTGAAACACAAGGGCAAGGAGGACAGATTCTTGCAGTGTCTCCTTTGAACTTTCCATCTCTTTGCACCCCACAGAACACTGCATTTACTTTATGTATCTGCTCTTATGTGTCCTTTATGGATTAAGTGTTGACAGCTCATGTGGGGTTTATATCTTGGTAGAAGACGGAGCTTTGATACCTTGCTTCCATGGATTGCAGAGCTTGAGATGCTGACCTTTGGTTTGGGATTTGTCTTTGGTGCCATGGAATGTACTGTGGCAAGACTGCCTGCTGGGTAGGGCCTGCCTCTTTGTCTCATGCTTTGTGAAATCTTGGTTATGGATGCTGGACACTGGGAAAGTACAACTTGGTGGTGCCAGGTCAGCTGAGGGAGGACCACAGTGAGGGACACTCAGTGGGTTATCACTGAGGGGTCACTGTCCTTAACCTGCTTTTGTTTTTACCCAGGATGCCTTTGATGATCTTGCTTTGTTCTTCTATGACAAGCATGGTGGGGAAGTGATTGCAGTTTTGTGGAAACCTTTGAGCTTTCAGCCTCAGCCTTTTAAGGTGAGTTTTTGTCTCTGCTTTAAGCTTCATGTTACCTTTATACCCTGACGGCTTGAAGGGCTTTTTATTTTTTTCTGCATGGTAATTGCTTTGTCCAACTCTCATCAGCCCCAAAGCCCTTTGAGAAATGGAGATCATTGTTCTGTTACTTCTTAAAAGGGGAGAAACCAACAGGGCTGTGGCCACAGTGCCTTCAGTCATCAGCAGATCTGAGAAGGGAAATAGACCATCCCATTCTTGTGGCTTCAGTATCCTACCAGAAATACCCAACCCACAAGAAGCCCAGGTCCAGAGTGCCCATGTCCTCGCTGATGCATGGAGCTGTTTTCCAGCTGCACTGTGTGGGTTGGCAAACCCTAGAGGGTGGTTAAGGCAGGTGTGAGGCACGCTGGAGTGATTCATGCTGCTTTCTATGAAGGAAAGACGCAAAGAAACCGGTTACTCATGGCTCGGAGCTGGCAGCCCAGGCTCTTCTGCTGTCAGTCTCTGGGTGATTTATCTCCCCTCTCTTCATGGCCAGAGGGCTTTGGCCATTCTGCCTGGCTGCTGTTGTGAAACCCAGTTATTCACAGTGGTGAAACAGAGGAGGAGATGCTTGCATCGGTACTAAGTCTGGCTGGATTAAACACAAGTTTTTTGTTTTTGCCACTGTTGGAGCCAAGGATGTCTTCCCACCTGAGGTCTTGACACCCACCAAAGAGCAGAGGAGAAGCAGCTCTTACTCAGCCTTGAGCTGTGATGTCTTTTGCATACTCCTTGTGCCCTGCTTACCCAGGGTCTGCCATGCCCTTGTCATTCCACCATGCACCTGACCATTACTTTGCTTCCTGACTTCCTCACAGTCTTTGGACTGTGACTGCGGGGTAAACCCTGAAAGAGGCTGGAAGGGTCACTTTTGCACTTTGTTAGCTCTAAAAATATGCAGTGATAGTGTTGAGAAGAGAAACTTGTGGAACTGGGTGCAGTGGTGTAGCAGGGTTTGGATGTGACAAGGCAGGAGAGGAACTTCTCTTAGGGCTGGCAGAGATTGCATTGCAACTCTGAGCAGGTGCTCCCATTAATGCAGTATTTTCTGTGTCCTGCAGGTCTCCATTATGAAAGGAAGAAAGGTGACAACTCTGAACAATGAGCTGGTCTGCGTTCCCAATGTGGAGGCAATTCTGGAGGACTTTGAGATTTTGGGAGAAGGCCTGGTCAAAAATGTGGAAGCTCATACAGAGAAATGGACTATCTGAAACCGCTGAGAGGTGTCAGTGGCCTGTCCTGAAGCAGTTTGTTCCCTCTTGGTCTGTTCCTTTCTACAAATCAGTCCTAGAAGAGCCTTTTAGCTTTCTAAATCCCAGAACTGTACGTTTTACTCTATTTATCTTTATATATGTGGTTCAAAATAGCAATGGGACCTATTATTGTTTTCAAAAATACAAATGCCTTTTTATTTTGAAGAAAATACAAAGATGGGATAAAGTTTTTGAAAATGTTCCTGTTTTTTGTTCATTGTAGGAATTGGAGCTGTGTTCACATGAAAATGTTAAGGTCTGAAAAATATGGCTGAGGTGTGCAATGGAAAGGCAGTTTCCTGGTTTGGTAGGGAGTTTATACAAAATGCTGCTGTTGTAGGGTTTAGCAAAACCAAAAAAACAGTTGTTAAAAGAATGACAAGGTTATTCCCTTCTGCTCAGCCCCAGTGAATCAAATTTGGCATGCTGTGTTCAGTGCTGGTTTTCCCAGCGAAAAGGAGACATGGATACTGGAGCAGGTCCAGTGAAGGGCAACAAAGGCAATAAAGGAATTGAAGCCTCTGTCATGGGGGGAGAGTGTGCAAGGGCCAAGCTTGTTCAGCCTGGAGAAGAGACAGCTCAGGGGGTTATTGCCAATGTGTTTTAATATCTGGTGAAGGAGTAAAGAAGATGGATTGGTGACAAATGCTGGTGAGAGGGGTAAACTGAAATGCAGAAAGTTCTGCTTAAAATGCTTTTTCTTTACCATAAGGGTAGTTAAACATTGGTACAGGTTGGCCAGGGAGGTGGTGGAGTCTCCATACTTTATTCTCAAAACCCATCTGGATGTAGTCCTGGACAACCTGCTTCAGGTGACCCTACTCAGAGCAGGGATGTTGGGTTATTTCTCTCATGTGGAATGATTGTGAAGACTCCTGATAAGGGAAGAGAGGAAAGTAAGTTGGAGCAAATGCACCTGTCCTGTCCCCTCTTCTGGTGGAGGCAGAGCACATACTCCAGCTGCAAAGCATGAATGAATCAGATGCAGAGAAAAGAAAACAGAGTTTATCACAGCAGATTTTGCAGATACCAAAAGTAGATCACGCCTGGAAAGGCAAGTGGATATTTAGGCAGCCTGATAACTAGGCAGTTGTTGCTTGGTTTAGGAGCATTTCAGATGGGATGTTAAATGGGTTGCTTCAAGACCTGCTGGCCTTTCCAGCTGTTGGCCCAGGGTTTTGTTGAGGAAATTAACAACTTGTTTTTCAGATGTTTTCTCTGAATCATTCTAAAGTGGGCTGTGGCAGAGATGGGGCTTTGGGCTGGTGCTGCTTGCTTAGTGTCCATTGATTGGTGTTGAAGGCAGTGTGTATCCTATGGGGAAGGAACATGTGTGCAGCACCCCTGGTTTTGGGATACATCTGGTATATATAAATTACAAAGATCATCTTTCTCTCTTCCCTTTGCTGATGGCTGAGGGAGGCTGCAAGTTAAATCCATTGCCCATTGTTGCTGGAAAGAGCTTACTGAATATATCTAAACTGAAAACATCAAAAGCTCTTAGTGGGCAAAACAGACCTCTCACCTGAGAACAAAGCAGCACATTCTGTTGCTGCTGTGACCCCTGCAGCCTCAGAATTTGCTGACAAATCTATTAGCAACCGATGCAGGCAGTGATTTCAACAGCTTTCAGAAGCAGCTAATTAGAGATTAATTCTTAATCTTCTCTTTGTTGTGCTTTATCATCCTCTAGATGTTGTAATTGCCCAGCCTACCTTCAGTGGTGGCTGTAATTTTCCTTGGTAGTTGGATTGTTCCTGCTTTTTGTGTCCATTTGCCTTCACTCCAAACATGCAGTTTGACATGTGAATCACATAAATTTGCCAACACAGCAGTTGGACACCACTGGAGTTGGTGCACTGGTTGCTTGCACTAGAGCTCTGCCTGTTCCTTCCATGCCCCATCCTGCCCCTGCTTTTCCCCTTTCTGTGTGTTGCAGATGCTGGAACATTCTACCCACTGCATATATCTGCTTTTCCCCAGGGCACAGGTGTGTTCCAGAGTCTGCTTTAGCTTCCAGGGCAGTAGAGCTCCTCCAGCCACCTTCTTCACTTGGCAGGCTTGAAGGTCCTGCTCTCCCTTCTCTGGGGTTCTCATGGGATGTAGCCCCTCAGTGGCTTATTTCCTGCCTGGAAATATTTATGGGGTGGTGGCGTCTGCATTTTCATCTGAACAATACCATAATCCCCTCTGCCTATCCTCCCCAGCCCAGATCTGCTTTTATCTGCTTCTACACTGTTAGGTATTGTATTTCTGATTTTTCCTTCTTGCCTTTAAAAAGGCATAAAAGTGCTTCTCCACCCTCCAATTGCAGCATGCAGCAAAGGGACAGGAAACGTCCAGGCAAATCTTATGCTGGTCCCAATAAAATGATAAATGAAACTCATAAGCAAACCCTTGTACAAGTCCAAGCCTGCTGGTGTTTCACAAGGTGGTTGCCACTGTGCTCAGCAGCCAGATGTGAGCCCAGTTTTGGTGACAACCATGGGTTACCTCAGCAAAGACCTTGTAATAAATTCCCTCCAGACTCCCCATATTGACCACTGCCAGGGCAGGTTACATCACCTGGAAGGGATACACCTGTGTCAGCAAAAGTTATCCACATAACAAACTGCCACAGGTTTGCTTGCAATACTCTTGTTGCTAAAGCTGTAGCTGATCCACAGGCTCCTGCCTCCGCTTTCAGGGGAAGGATAACTGCATTGCCTTAAATCTCCCAGTATCCAAATATTTAAAGGCACCTTTGAGCCGTTCTGAAAACTTTCTTCATTGAAGACTTTGTTCATATGGTCAAAGACTGCAAATCTTCTGGTCATGTTTTATCATCTCCTAAACTCAGATCTTTCTGGGCAATGCACATGGACAGTCACATTTCTCAGCAAACCTGGGGATCATAAAGCAGAGAATCTGAGTTGCATACCTGAGTTGGAAGAGATCATAAGAATCATCTTGTTCCAGCCCCTCTGAGCAGGGACATTTTCCACTAGACCAGGTTGCTCAGAGCTCCATTCACGACCTTGAGCATCTCCAGGGATGGGGCATCTACAGCTTCTCTGGACAGCCTGTCCCAGTGCCTCACGACACTCACTGGGAAGAATTTCTCCATAATACCTAATCTAAACCTATTCTCTTTCAGTTTGAAGCCATTCCCCCTTGTCCTGTCACTATGTGTCTTGTAAAAAGTTCCTCTCCATCTTTCTTGTAGGCTCCCTTCAGGTACTGGAAGGCCACAATTAGGTCACCCTGCAGCCTTCTTTTTTCCAGGCTAAACAAATCCAATTCTCTTAGCCCTTCCTCATAGGGAGATGCTCTATCCCTTTAATCAATTTGGTGGCCTTCTCTGGACATCCACTGGTTGCTCTTAGGACCTGGATATTGCTGTGCTCGGACTTCTTGAATGACAGTTTACCTAAAGCAAAATCCGAAGCTCCTTTCTCAGGAGCAGAGGGGTCTGGAAAGGCAGGAACCAAAGGAAAGGGGTGTCTCAGGTACACAAGAGAGGACAAGTGAGATCTCTGCTGTAACTTTATCTCCTGTTGCCAGATTTGCTGCTCCCATTGGAGCACTGTGACTAAATCCTATTGTGAAAGCTGGGGTAGGGCCTGGGTTATTCAGAGCACGCTTGTTTGACAATCATGCTGGGCTTCTACTTCAAGAGTACTGAGTGGGCTCTTGCTTGTTTGATTAGCTGTGGTCCCAGCCATAAACAAGAGCTGCACAAACACAGAGCTGCCCTGGGGAGCCCATGCTGTGTCATGTTGCAGGAGCTGGGATGAGGCCAAAGGGAGAGCTGAGGCAACAGGAATTGGTTTTGATGTGTTGGCTTTGCAAAGCTACCTCAGAAGCTCTTTACAGGGGGTCTCCTGTGTATGGGGGGGTGAGTGCAAACAGGGAGGTGCTTCCAAATGCAAAACTGGGCTGGAGTGATGATGTTGGCATACTTAGAGAATGGATGGAGCTAGCCAAGAGAGGGCTCAAGGAGTGCATGCTTTATATAGGCTTTCTGCTTTCTAGCAGGGCTTTCCAAAAGCTGGTGGGTCCCCCATGGCCTTTTCATGAGGCACCCTTTGGGTCATTTCTCCTAAGAGGATCAGCTCATGCTTTGCAAGGATGTCTCAGACAGCTGTTGTTAGGAGGCTCAGGAGAAGGGGATGGAGCCATTCTGCCTCCAGAATTCTGCTTGCCAGGTGCCCTTACAGCTCTGAGTGATGATAACAAGATTTATCAAAGGGAGCAGGGGAAACAGATTGATGAAACACAGCTGGGATGATGGGATGACCACAGCAGATTGAGTGCTGTGAGATTTTCATGTTTACTGAATTGTTCGCACTTTGATCTTCGTTCTTTGGGGCTTCTGAGATCTTTTTGGAGGCTCTTTGGGGTCTCTGTGGGGCTGTCTGATGTGCGGCTGACCCCTTGAAAACAAGAAGCACATGTGTCCTGGAAATAAAGGCCTTTTAGAGAAGTATCTTGCTCAGGCACCCACAATTACTGGTCATTTTTGAAAACCCTTGGGTTAAATTTCCATGGCTGGCTAGTGAAGGAGTGATTGCTGGGGCTTTTTTTGGCACAGGAAGGGAATAATCTGCCCAGTTTGCCGTTCCCACAAAGGCCATTCTGCTAGGCTGGGGAATGACTTGTTTGCTGGGGTTTCTGCTATCAGGAAAACACCCTGGACATGAAGTGATTTTTCCCAGCCAAGGCAGCAGCTTTTGGGAAGTACTGGTTCCCAAGCAAAGCAGCTCTAGTAGGTGGCAGCTTTTAGTGCTTGTGGTCTCCTCAGAGAGGCAGAGTGATGCAGCTGAAGGGGTGAGGGTGGCATTTGGTAAGTGCAGGATGTGCCACACTGAAGGGGAAATCAAGACATTGGGTTGGGGGGCTAGCAAAATGGGAGAAATGCAGTCTGGAAAGAGGCTGGGGTTGGAACACAAGGGCTAGGGGAGAAGCAATGCTGGTTGCTGGCATCCCAGGGCTGTGTGGGGGGGCTGGGGGAGCAGAACGAAACTGCAAGTTGCTCAGACCATAGGAGCTGTCACAAAGATGTATTCTCTGGTGCTGTGAAGCATTTGCACTAGACTCAAGTGCTAGAGGCTCAGCAGCCATCAGGAGGAAAATAAACATTGGCCGAGAGCACAGTGAGGAGGTGCTGGGTAGGTGGTGATTCCATGGTGGGCTCTGGCAGAGGAATGAACTGGGGGTGTATCAAGGATCTCCCCATTATTCCACTTTCGTACTGAGCATTGTGACCAGGCTCTGCAAACTCTGGCTCTTCCCACCAGAGAGCAAGAAAGAGGGACTCTATTCCCCAGGGTTTCATTTGCTGTCACAAATGAAGGTGCCAAGAGCTTGTGTTGGCAGTGAGCTGGCAGAGAAACACTTATGCCTTGTGCTGGTGACTCCTGCACTGCTGAAGGTGCCAGACAGACTGTTCCTGTTCATGTTGCTCCTGGATATGCATGGGAAGTCTAAGGGAGGGGCCAGAAAAGGGCATGGCAGGAACCTGGTACTGTATTGATTTATTAGCTTCGAGTCTCTCCTTTTTGTCTATATCACATTGTCTCATGCATATTAAGATACTGAGGATCAGAGTGTCTGGGAGGCAAACTACAGTGGTGGCCCCTCTAGGCTTTAAGTTTGTAATTTTCTGGCTCTCCCCGGCCTAGTTATAAAGGAAAGCCAGTTGATATAATCTTTCTGGATTTCAGTAAATCTTTCTATACTGTCTCTCGCTGTATCCTTCTGGACAAAATGCCCATCCCACAGCTGGATGAAGACATCATGGGGTGGGAGAGAAGTGGCTCACAGGTCAGGTACAAAGGGTTATAGTGACTGGGGTGATATCAGACTGGGGACTTGCCACTAGTGGGGCTCCTTAGGGCTCCATCTGTGGCACTCTGCTCTTCAACAACTTCATAAATTATCTGGATGCAGAAATGGAGCAAGTTCACGGATGATACAAAACTGGAAGGAACTGCTGACTCCCTCTAAGGCACGGAGAGAGACCTGGACAAATTAGAGGGCTGGGCAATCACTAGCCACATGGAGTTCAGCAAGGGGAAATGCTGGATTCTGCTCCTGGGATGGGACAACCCTGGATGTACAGACAGACTGGGGAAAGAGTTGCAGAAAGCAGAGCTGGGGGTCCTTTTTGATGAGAAGCTGGGCATGAGTCAGCAGTGCCCTGGCAGCCAGAAGGGACATCCCTGTCCTAGGGGGCATCAGGCCAGCTGGGCAATGGAAGGGATTGTCCTGCTCTGCTCTGGGGCAGTCTCACCTCAAGGGCTGGGGGCAGTTTTGGGTGCCACAATACAAGGATATAAAGCAATTAGAGAGTGTCCAAAGGAGGGCAACAAGGATAATGAAGGGCCTTGAAGGGAAGCCATGTGAGGAGTGGCTGAGGTCACTTGGCCTGTTCAGCCTGGAGGAGACTGAGGGCAGACCTCATCAGAGTTACAACTTCTTCGTGATAGGGAGAGGAGGGACAGACACTGATCTATGCTCTGTGACCAGTGACAAGACTTGAGAGAGTGACCTGAAGTTGTATCAAGGGTGGTTTAGGTTGCATATCTGCAAAAGGTTCTTTACCCAGTGGGTGGCTGGGCACTGTAACAGGCTACCCAGGAATGTGGTCACATCACCAAGTCTGGCAGAGTTCAAGAAGTGTTTGGATAATGCTCTTGGTCACATGGTGTGACTCTTGGGTGGTTCTGTGCAGGGCCAGGAGCTGGACTCGATGATCCTTTTGGGTCCGTTCCTACTCAGCTTATGCTATGAACATACATGGTAGCCAGGCTTGGTTTGGTGGAATGCTGACCTGTTTTGTGTTGATGCAGGGCAAGACCCTGGCTGTGGGCTGGAGCAGCTGCCATGGGGTAACCCTGCCCTTCTGCATGATGGGAGATGTTACAGGGAAGGGATGAGAGGCTATGTATTGCAGGTGGGCAGCTAGCTCTGTAAGAATACCAGGGATCAGCAGACCCTGCCCCAAAACAAGGCCATTCCCAAACCAAAAGAAGATCAGAGGGGATGGGTGGTGCCTCTCCTCCATCCAGTGGGATCAGAGCTCACAGGGCGGGACTGCACAGTGCAAGGGGTGTCCTCAGTACAGGGCTGAGCCAGCCCTTGCTGTTAGATCTTGTCAGTGGGGATTATCTTTGCTAAAGGCTCAGCCAGGTGGAATAATTGGTAACCAAATCCCATACTCCCTCCCAGTACAGCCTGGGGCTGTAGATGGTTAACATTCTTCCTGCTGCCACAGTACCAGGACCTCTTTCCCATGTGGTCCCATCCCAAGGACATTTCCTTTCCCCCATGGCCCTCAAAGGAATTTCATGTTCCTCCCTTGCATCGTTACAGGGCAAGGTATTGCCCTGCCTTATGCCTGCTCCATACCTTGTATTTATAGAGGTATGCTTTTCCTTCACTTTTTTGGGTACTTGTTTGGGGGGGTAAGGACTTGGGGAATGACATGCCTTTCCCTGGATGTAGCTGGGTGGCTGGTGGCTTATGCCATGTCACAGCTATCCTGTAGCAGAGAGCAAGTGAGGCAGCTGCTGCCCCCAGCCGTTTTTGACACAGGTAAATACAATTCCCTGGTGAGTAATGCTACCAGCTCCTGCCCCACGACAGTGATGATTTTTGGCAGGAACTGCCATTTGTTTAGGAGTCAATGAGATACTTTCCCTACCCTGAAGCACTAACAGTTGCAGGCAGGTAGGATGAGACATGAAGAGCGTGAGCAACACATGGGGAGGGAGTTTTGGGGGAAGCACAGGTCTGGGCAGGGTGGGACATCACTGCCATGGGTCTGGGAATGACCCTGAAAGGAGGGGAAGTCTTTCCCTGTTGTGCAAGGCAGGAGGATGGCTGGCATGCTGATACGCAGCCATGGGGTCTTTCAGGATTCCTTCCCCTGCTCTTTTCCATGCCATGGACATGGATCTCGGCCATTAACCAAAGCAGTATCCAAAATTGCATGTAGCTCACCCCAGTGATGTGCTGACCATCCCAAGGAGGGGCTATGTCACTAATGCAGCCACCATGGGGAAAAGCATTGGCCTTTTCCAGACCTCTGCTCCTGGCTGGGCTTACACCATTTCCCCAGTGCAGTGTTCCCTCATCTACCCAGAGCCAGGCTGGGGGAGTGAACCTGGGAGTTCCCTTTTAAGGCTGCAATCTTTACCACCTGTATGTGCAAAGTGTTTAAAAATGCCTGATAGCCATGGTCTGGCAGTGTGGGGACCTGGCTGCCTTTATCTCCCCATCTCAGCTGGATGTGGAGCGGTTTGTGGTGAAATGGGACCCAAGTCACAGGATGAGTCCCCAGCAGTGCTGGAAGCTGGTACATGTATCCAGCCACTCTTTCTCCCTCTTCCAACAAGATATGTTCCTGACCATGAATATAGTTCCATGTGTCTGTTGCTGTGCTTGAACAATAATATTCAAAGCAGCCAAGTGGGTTTTCTCCAAAGGGCTGAGGAATTGCCAGTGCTCAAAACTGATCTGAGATAAACCATCAACCTGTAATGCACTTCTTCAAGGCCTCTCCTGCACCTCCCCTGTTGTGGGGCATCTCTATGGAAATGGGATGCTGCAGAGCTGCCACTTCTCCTGTGATGAGGACAGAAGAGCCCTGCCTGATGGGAGGGATTTCCCCAACAAACCTATTGCCCCTGCAAACAGGGGTTGGCTTGTCTGCAGTTTTGCATGGGCAAAAATCTATTGGTGGTGGCAATTGGAGAAAACAGCCTGCTCAGTAGAAGCAGCCCTGAATCTGCAAGCTGCAGTTCTGGAGATGCAGGATGAGAGATGGAGAGGCTAGAGGAGGCTTTAGGCTTGCAGCTCCCAGTGGCAGTGCTGCTGACAGGTATGGAGAGGCAGCATGGAGGCTGAGGTCCAGTGATCCCTGCAGCAAGCCAGGCTGGTGGCAGAAATGTGTGGGCTGCCCAGCCAGGTCCCAGCTGCATTGTGTGGCTTGTGAGTCAGGTGCCACTCACATGTGCCTCTCTTGTGTCCCTGCTGTGAGCTTGAGAGGGCTGGGTTGCCTCCCTACCACATTTTGGGGAGTGAGATGAAATCCAGAACCTGCAGGCTGGCAGGGAACCCTGTCACTGTGGCTACGTGGGAGACCAGCTCCCCTCTGCCTCCTGAACCAGCCCATTGCTCCAGCCTTGGATGTGCTGGGGACCTGGCTGTGCTCTCAGCCCAATATCCTGGTGTCCTGCCGTGGTGGCTGCTCCTGCTGAGGGTGACACTGAAACCCAGTGGCGAAACTTGGCCACAGGACTCACATATCTCGAGTTTCATCTGAAACCACAACGCTGTTGGTAGGTTTCTGTGCAAAGCTCAGGAACATCCTGCTGGCTCGTGCCAACACTTCCAGCAAACCTTCATTTATTAGTATTAGCTTTTCCACTGGAATTTTGGCTGGGCCAAGTGTACTGGCAGGCCTTGCTCAGGCTGGGATTTATGGCTGGAACTGGTACCCCTGGGGCAAATGGGTCTCAGTGTGAGTCAGGGCAGACCTGGGCTACGCCAGCACATGCGCTGCTGCCCTCCAGAAGGTGTTGGTCTCCTAGGAAAAAGATCAACACAGTCTCCATTGGGAGTTGCTATAGATAACAAAGGTGAGTTCACTACCAGAGCAGCTCTCTGGGGATCCTGAGAGCAGAAATCTGTTTTCCTTGTCCCTGAACTGCTGAGGTTCTGAGGATTGCTGAGGTGGAGCTCAGTGTGCACAGCAGGAATGTTGCAACTGGTGCCAGAGAATCTGAGCTCTGTTTGGGGATCACCCACACAGATTTCTTGAGGAGACAGGATCTGGCTGTGTTCACTGTCAACAAAAACAGCTAACCTGGGAGGTAGATGGGCATGGATGTAGCCCTGTGTAGGGTTTGCACTGCCCTCTGCTTTGCCCAAGCTGCCTCCTTGCTGTCTTATACAGTGTACCCACATCCCGTGAAACCCTCGGGCCAGAGGTTTCACTTTGCACTGCCCACTAGGACAGCCTGAACCAGGCCTAAAAAGGGCTGCAAAGCCCTCAGAGGGAAACTCCCTGCACAAGCTGTACTTGTTCAGCTTACACCTTCAGCTCATGCATCTGGCAAACCAGCTGGGAAAGCTGGAGGGTAGCATTGACCTCCCCACATACCTCTTAGTGGGGCTGGGTGACCACCATCTGGTTCTGGGGTGGGAGCAGAGAGGCTTGAGCTGGAATCCTCAATCTAGTGGCTCCCACAAGCACTGCCATCCTTAATGCTGCTTCTGTGCCATGGTACATCTCCAGGGACACACAGGGAAATGTTGGAAAGGGCAGAGCAGGAGGAAGCTTCTCATGCTGCTCTCTCTACAGCAGCATAAAGCACACGGGCTGATCCAAGGGTAGATTTGCCTTTAGTCTCTCCAGTGGGATGGTGGCACCATTGTGAGAAGTTCCTGCATTCCCCTGGGAATGTCAGCAGTAATAAATCCAAGGAGTCCTCTCCAGTGGCTAGTCAGATACTGGGTGTGCTCTCTATGCACAGGCTGGGTCCTGGCTCTGCAGGGAGGTTTGACTTGACCCATTAAGCTGGGATTTCGCAGAATGGTTTGATCAGAAGGGAACAAGTTCATCTTGTTTCCCAGGTGATCAACCACAGGCAGGGACAGCTTCCACAAGATTTGGAAGGGATCCTCCTGAATGTCACATAAGACAAACATCAGAGAACCATGTATCATGATGTTTGCTCTTCAGGCTGAGCTTTGTCTTGGGTGGTCCCTGAGGGCTGTGCATCTCTGATCCTGTGGGAGATGCTCCCCTGACATGGAGTGCCAATGCCAGACTGTCCTCTGTGTTCCAGTCATGGGAGATTTCAGCCCTCCTGTCTTGTCTCAAAGCAGAGACGACTTACAGTGGAGCTGCACTCGTTATTACACATTCTGTGGCTCAAGGGACTTATTTTTTTCTTTTAAATTTTTTTTTGCCACGTGAGGTGGAACAACTCAAGCAAAAGGCATGGGGAAGCCACCCCTCCTACCTCTCCTCTCCACCCTTACCCCACCTCCTTGTAACCCCATCTCTGGGTAATCACCTGCCCTCATACCTCAGTTCTCCGAGTCTGAAATCCCAGCTGTCATCCTGTGCTACCCTGCCCACGTGCTGTGGGAAACGGCCAAGCTGGGAAAGGTAAGACTGCAGACAGAGGTGGGATGGTTGAGATGACAGCAGCAGGGAAAAGTACAGAATCCTAAAGGAACAAAGGCAGGGAGTCAGGGTTTGTTGGGCCATCCCTCAGAGCCCTGAATACCCACAGGCAGACCTGGCCAGCAGGAGCTTTTTGGGTGCCTTTCTGAGGTGGTGAGCACACTACTGCCTTGCTAATGGGCTCCCCAAATCCTAGCCATGAGGATGGCCAGGCTTAGGCTGGGAACTGCAGCGGGTGGCAGGTTGACCATGGCTGGATGCCAGGCACCTACCAAAGGTACTCTGTCACTGCTCAGCTGGACAAGAGAAAATATAACAGAAGTTCATGAGCTAAGGACCCAGAGAGATCATTCATCAAATACTGCCATGGGCAAAAGAGACTCGAATTGAAAATGTTAATTGAATTTATTATTAATCAAAATCAGAGCAGGATAATGTGAAGTAAAATAACTCTTAAAACCCCTTTCTTCCCACCCCTCCCTCTTTCCCAGCTCCACCTCCTCCCACAGTGCTGCAGGGGGATTGGAATGGGGATTATGGTCAGTTCACCACACGTTGCTCCTGCTGCTGCTCCTGAAAGGAGTCCTTCCCCTGCTCCAGCATGAGGACCTTCCCACAGGAGACAGTTCTCCATGAACTTCTCCAGTGTGAGTCCATCCCATGGCTGTGGCTCAGTCTTCCATGGCTGCAATCCTTCAGGAACAGGCTGCTCCGGTGTGGGTGCCCCACAGGGGGAGTTCTACCAGCAAACTGCGCCAGCTTGGGCTCCTCTCTCCACAGGCCTTCAGGTTCTGCCAGGAGCCTGCTCCAGAACAGGCTTCCCACATGTCCAAAGTCGTCTTTCACGCATCCCCCTGCTCCAGCCTGGGCTCCTCCAGGGGCTGCAGGTGGATCCCTGATCCCCTGTGCCCTCCCTGTGCTGCAGGGACACAGCAGCCTCACCATGGGCTGCTGCAGGGGAATCTGAGCCCCAGAGCCTGGAGCAGCTCCTGCCCCTCCTTCTGCACTGCCCTGGCTGGCTGCAGGGCTGCTCCTCTCACGTATTTTCACCCTGCTCTTCTCTGGATGCAATTATGTCTGCACAATAACTTTTCCCCCCCCTTCTTAAATATGTTATCATAACAGCATTACTGTCATTCCTGACTGGTCCAGCCTTGGCCAGTGCTAGGTCCATCCTGGAACTGCCTGGCATTGACTATGCCAGACATAGGGAAAGCTTCCAGAAGCTTCTGATAGAAGCTGCTCCTGTAGCTCCTCTGCTACCACAAGCTGGCCATGCAAACTGGGCACAGAGGGTGTGGAGCTCTTCAGCCTGAGTGATGCCAGTGGTCAGCTTTGATGGTTATTATCCATCTGACCTGAAGATCTCTGGATGTCAGAGTTCACTCTGAAAGGTCAGCAGCAGTGATGACAGGAATGGGATAGAGAGGGGTGATCTGGCCTGGACTAAGGAATCTGACCCAAGAGCAGGTTTTCCTGCTCACGTCATTTGCTGCCCAAATTGTTGCTTCATCCTGCTGTTGACTTGCCTCATTACCCTACCCTGAGGGTTCCCAAGATGTCCTTTTTTCCAACAATGCCCTGTGCAGTGCTGATGAGGTGGGAACCACCTGATTTGCTGAGTGCCCTCCCCATCATGGCCCTTCCTCTGAGAGGATTCAGGTGGCTTCCCATGGTGCAGCTTCCCCAGGGTAAGGAAATGAGTTGGTGAGATGATTTGTGTTACAGTGCCTTGAGACCCAGCCTCCATAGTGAGGGTTTTTTTCCACTGTTGTAGCTGTTGCCAGGCACAGAGCCCTTTTGTGCTGTGACTCCCAAGAAATCTTCCCAAGATGATGTTTATGTGGGCTGCAGCTGGGCTCGCTCTGCTAGGCAGAACTTGCCACAGGGATTCAGTTATTCCCTTCCATATGCAAGAATGTGACAAGATAAAAAGGCATGTTTCTTCCCTCACTTTCATCCTGAAACGCTCCCTGACAAGATGGGCTGATGAGGACAACAGATCTACCCCTGTTGGTGCTTCCATTCTCTCCAACTTGAGAATTGCCCTCGGCCCAGGAGAGATCTGGGCTGTGCACGATGCAGCAGC
The DNA here is from genome assembly GCA_013398995.1 of Alaudala cheleensis. Classification (NCBI taxonomy): domain Eukaryota; kingdom Metazoa; phylum Chordata; class Aves; order Passeriformes; family Alaudidae; genus Alaudala; species Alaudala cheleensis. The sequence goes on from VWYE01014875.1 coordinate 59,413, forward strand.
AGATAGCAGTGCTCACACCCAGATATGCAGGAGGTGGTTTTGGCCAAGGGAATCCATCAGTTATGAACAAGCTCTGCCCTTGGAAGAGGATCTCTATCAGTTCCTGTTTGCATGTTACAGAATGCTTTCTGGATGACTCTGTAGCATTTGCACTTGGCCTGATGAGTTGATCTTTCTCAATTTACTGTATTTATTTATTCCCTGCTTTTATCACTGATCTTGGTGTGAGATGGGGCCAACCCCCACAAGCAGAGAGAGGAGAGTACACAGCAACAGCTGAAAGTGCAAGGTGTGCTTGGGTGACCCAAGGACAGGAAGGTGAGTGTTCCCATCTTACCTCCATGGCCTGTACTCTGTCCATGTCTCCAAGATGTCAGCTTCCCTTGCCTTGGATTTCTTTCATTGCCCTTGAACAAAGAGGTCGTGGAGAGGAAGATAACAAGATGGCTGGACAGCAAGAGGTGCCCCAAAGCTCTCCCAGCAGATAAGCCACAGAACTAAAAAGATAAAAGTCTGAAAAGGATTACAAAGAAGAGGCCCACTTGCTGAGCTGCCTGACAGTTTGTCTCCTCCTGCCTTCAGCACTGTGCTGGTGTTTCTCCCATGCTTTAGAAGGAGAGCAGCAAGGAAGGTGGGGCAGAAAAGTCTTCTCTCTCAAGCCATGCACACAGCATCACCAGGCTGGCTCTGCAACACTTCTCACCTGAACTCCGATCAACATTGCTGCTTCTGCTCTGGCCAAAAGCTGACATGCAACCTTGTTTGCAAAGGGTCTTCCCTGAGCAATGGATCCCTTCTGAGACAGAGCTTTTGAGCAGCAGAGTGTCATTAAAATCAGTGGTCTGTTGGCTGAGTTGAGCCAGGCAGACCAGCTCTTCCTTGGTGCAAATCATTTGGGATCCCTCCTTTCACATGGTATGGATTGTTTCTGTTGCAGCTTTATGCTGAGCCTGATCTTGTGCATATTGATCAGACCCTGGAAATGCCTTAATTTTCATGGCAACTAACAAATATGACAGAAAAGTGCTGGCAAATATTTTACTATGGTGAAAAGTATCCAATGATGTCTGTATAATCAAGTCCAGAGTTGATCCAATAATCAACTCTGAATGCCACAGCCACCTGTTTCCCTCTATATACATATATCACTTTCCATTGCCATTCTTTAGCCAGGCATGGGATACCAAAAAACAAGGGGAGGAAGAACCAGGTTCTTTATCATGGTAGAGCCTGGGGAGAGCTGGACTTCATGTGGGGCTTCTGGGATGCATCTGGTCACATGCAGGTGATGATGCTCCCCTGGGACATCTGGGGAAGGGGATTGCTGTGGGACAGCACCTCTAACCCCAGGGGATTTTCCCACCTAGAAACATGGTATTAACTCTCTACACTGCACAGCAGGGGAATCCTCCACATTCCCAAAATACTGCAGGCTGAGAATACACCTCTTTAAGTCAAATACCCACCACTTATACCCCTTTTTGTTCCAGCCAGGGGAAGGTATGTAGTCCTGGTCTGTGCTCTCCTACAGATGGCTTCCTTTCCTTCCCTGGCTATCTTCCTATTTTCTACTTTTTTACCTCTCTATCCCATCCTGTGCCTTCAGGAGATCCAGGTCTGGCTTCCTTCCCACCTACAGAGGCCAGAACACAAACCTTCTTTTTATGCTTAAGTGAGAAGGTGCTGAGGTGCTGGGCTCTAGCCAGCTCTCCTGCTGAAAGCCCTCTGCCATGCCCATGATGGAAGTGATTTGTGTCTTCTCTTTCAGATTGTTTTGTGCAAAGTGAGAGAGCTTTCCAAAGGAGAGATATGGATATCTCACCTGTGTCTGTCTGACACTCACAGGGGCTGTTAGCTTGAGGGTCAATCACTTCCGTTTTTTGTTTTATTTCTTGTGAGAGAGAAGGGATTTGAGTATGGGATCCCCTGGTCCTCAGGTGAAGATCACAGGCTGAAGGAGGTCAGTGCTGATTCCCCTGCATTGTATCTGAAGTCTGACAAACTTTGGGGGTTTGCCTGATGTGCCAGTGTGCTGCCAGGAACCTTAACTGTGCAGTGCCTACCTTGTACCAACACAGCTGTTTCTTGGCCAGGAACGTGCCTTTTGTGTTTTCTGTGACTTGGCTTTGGCACATGGTTTGACTCAGAGATCAAGCAGAGTTCTCTGAGCTTTGCTCTTTGGTGCAAAGTGTATTCATCCCCATCCATTCACTGGCCTGGGAATTCCCTGGTGCTGCATGGCCCATGGAGGGCTCCTCCACAGCCAGAGGGTCTCATCTCCCTTTTGCATCTGAGCAACCCTGTGCTGCAATCCTCTGCTACAACCCACAAAAAGCCTTGTGAGCCATTAGCCCCTGCATCAAACATGATTCTGGATTGTCTGACTGTAACTAAAGCTTGGCAGGACCAACTAGGAGACGTTTTGGTCAAATTCTGTTTTCTTTCACTTGGCTTTGATGGGATCTTTGTGGAAACACAAGCTGCAAAGCCTGATCTAACTGAGAATTCTGTGAGTGACTGTCTCCCCAGGTCACAGTGCAAAGTTTGTTGGTGCTGGGAATTATTTGGGATCCCCCGAACACGCAGTTTGTGTGGGATAGAGGTGTGGGTGGCAGAGACTCCTTATAGAAAGTCTGAGTGGAGGCACCTGTTCAACACTGCTTCACACAAAGGACGATTTGGTGCAGGCATTGCCAGGGCCAGGTTTCCCTGGTCCTGCTGCAGAACCAGTTTCCCAACTGGACAAACAGGAGGTGTAGCCAGCCTGAGTGTCCCGTGGGTTGGCATCTTGTGTCTACCCAGGGAATTTTATGTGGAGCACTGAAGCCCACAGCTTTTGGCCAGGCGTGGGACAGTGATTGTTGGGAACCCAGCGCCTTGTGCAAGAGCCCTCTCACTCTTGCATTACAGACAATATCTCCATGGTGGCATAGGTTTGCTTTTCATCTAGTGACTCAGAAAGCTAGCCTTGGCACAGAGAGCCTTTGTGCACTGAATAACCCCTAGATAACACCATTTTTGGAAGAAACGGAGGATGGGTGGAAGAAGTAGCTAGAAGCAACTCCCTATCCTTTTCCTCCAACCCAAACCCATTGCTTTTGCAATGGCTTTTAGGCACAGGCAGGGTCCAAGTGTTTTTTTTTTTTCTCCTAATGCTACATCCAGGCTCCAGCACTTTGATCTGTCTGCAGAATCCTCGACTCCAGAGGACCTGTTTGACCTCACTTGTGGAGATCTTGGCAGTAAGAAAAGTCTCCTGAGTTGTGCTCCCCATTCCCATCATCCAAAGAGGAAAGCTGTCTCCCTGTGCACACCTGCATGCCCCATCGTGTCTGTGGGTAACTTCTCCTTGACTCATTCCTTTCTGCAGAAGACATGGTGGGAACTCCCTCCTTGGGAATGGCTGGTCACAGGGAATGTGCTCCAGCTCCCTTCTCGCCTCTCATGATTTCTCTTTGGATTTTATTACATAGGACAAGGTTCTGGATTGTTTTGTTGGTTTGTTTCCCCCTAAATGTGCTGACAGCTGTGTTGGGAAGTGCCAGGGAGGTGTAACAGCCCTCCATCAGTGCGTCATCCAATTTGTCCACCTCTTGCATTCCCCTAGTGCTCCTGTGATCAAAGGGAAAGGTGACAGAACACAAAATCCTATCTCCTCTTAAGTTCCTTTATGGACGTTTTCATGTGAAGAGCTATTAGAAACCACCTGCTTCCAACCCCATGAGGATTTCTCTGCACTGCTCTTGCTGTTTCCTGCATCCCCATCTCTCCTTTCAGAATCTCACCTGCCATGAAACAACCCAGCTGCAAAATAAACCATCAAAGAGGGCCTTTCTCCTCTTTTTGCAACTTTCTGCCTCTCCACTGGTACACAGAAGTTCTCTGCCTGTCTGGCACAATGGACCAGGCAGTTCTCAGCACTTCTTTGCCTCTGGGGCATTGCATGCTACTTCAAAGCATGGCTGAAACCTCAGAGTTTATTTTCAGCATACATCCCCTATAGATTTATTGCTTTTCCTATTTAATGGATGTTATTATCACTGAAGCCTGCAGTAGTTAAAATTATTTTCACAGATGCCCCGGCTGATTCAAACTGATTCTGCAAGACATAGTGGGAACTTTTGCAGATGTTTCTTACCCTGAAGTGCTTGCATGCTCAAAATCCTGTACAAGACCTGTTGAAACTGATTGAAAAAGTTGTATTAAAGGCACAGGTAGCCTCAGGGATCTCTGAGAGCAAAGTTTTCCAAGAAAAGGAGTAGGTCCCACCTGCCAGCCCTGTGGTGGATTGATTGGAAATCCTGTGACTAATTTAATGTTGTTCTTGGGCTTTAAAAACTATGGAACTCAAATCCTTTTTTATGGAAAAACCTGTATACTAGGGCAGAGAAGAGGGACCTTTGCTTCTGTTCTGTATGTTAGGGGCACCTCTGGCATAGAATTCCCAGTTTGTTCTGTTTTCATTCTGCTGGTGTGAAATTTCCACTATCACTGTCAGCATTGTAACATTCTGCTTGGCTATTTTCCTGCTGTTTTGAAATCAAAAAGTGCCAGAAAAGAAAACCCAGCCTTTTTGAGCAATTCATTCATGAGGAGTTTCTCATTTCTTCCCTCCAAGGTGCATTACAGAGGTTGAGGGACACCCTGTGCCTCTGGGTAATCCCATTAGAGCCAGACAAGGCTCATGGTGAGGTGGTTGTGATTATGGGTCTGTTTTCTGAGGGATGCATAAATCTCCCCCCCTGTTCAGGTATCCTGTAGGTGGCCTTTGAGCCAAAAGGTAGAGTTTGGCTGGAAGCTGCTCCTTTTGGGCTGGCTCAGGGATGGAGGTGTGCTCAGTGGGCACGTGTGCCATGTGCGTGCCATATGCCTCCTCAGGAGACGGTGAGCATCCTCCTCTTCCTCCCCCTTCCTTGCTGCTCCTCAGATTAATTTTTCTTGATGTAAGAGAGCTGAGTGCTGGTTGATTAAGCCATGACCTGAGCTTTATATAATGCATTGTGCAATGCACTTTATGTAATCAGAGATTTCTTATGTAATTTATTTGCAGGGCACTCACCAAATCAAGGACCAGACCTGATTCGTGCTGTGTGGATTGGTTTGCTGTTCCTGGGAGGGTGTGTTTTTACGGGGCCAGGAAAGCAAATGCATGCAGCTGTGGTTTGATGGCTCTTTGTCCATGTCCATCTCCAGAAAGGTCTCTCCAGACTCCTTAAAATGAAAGAAGGCTGGGCTTAAGATTTTCCTTCTGTGGGCCAGGTTTAAAGGGGGCTTAGCTGCACCCATGTTCCACCAGTTACAAGGGGACTCTTGAGGCACAGCTCCCCCTTTGCTATATCTGATGTTCATGAAGTAGCCCTCACCATTTCCTTGCCAATGAGGCTGGATGGTGCTAGAAGGTGGGTCAGGAATGTGAGGTGAGGATGTGATTCAGGCTGTGAGCTGAGGATATGACCCATATTGGCATGAGATTAAAATCCAATTCCTCGTGGCAGCTGAGTGCACAAATCATGCCTGCCATTCATGTTGCCTATTGAGGTGGTTAATCCATCAACTGGGCCTCAATCTGTGCCCCAGGAGTGGAATCATCCACACCTAGGCAGTGACAGAACAGCTAATGGGCTGGAAACAGCCACTGCAGATGCCAAAAGAAAGAAAAATGGCTGGGGGGCCCTCTTGCTCTGGCTCAGTGTCACTACTGGCTCATTGTGTGGCCAGTGCATGAGTTCTCCCAGGGGATGGTCAAACGAGGGTGATGCAGCATCTCAGGGCCTCACAGGTACTCTTGTCAACTCTCTCCAGCCTTCTTCCCCTTCTGCTATGGGAGAGGTTGGGTTCTTCTTGCTGAGAAGGCTTGCCAGAGATGTAGTGCAAACATGGCTGTGGCCTGACATCATTTGCACAGCTTGGTGAGGTGGGGCTGCCCCTTGCACCTCACTGAGCCCTGGGGCCCTTGCAGTGCTCTTTCATGCAACAGAAGCTTTGCCTGTGGAAAAACATAGGATTTTACATTCTTTTGTGTACCTTTAAACTATAAGTATTTCGCAATGGCAAGAGAACCTGATACCTGGCTGTGTGTGAGCCGGGAGGCTGGCTGCACTGCCGAGTGTGGGCACAATGTCCTGCAGGACAAACTACAGCATGCAAGGCTGCAGGGCTCTTGGGTGCTAAAGCACTTACTCCTCAACCATAGAATCACAGAATGATTTGGGGTGGAAGAGCCTTAAAGGGATACTTTCCACTTGACCATGTTGCTCAAAGGTCCACCTGATGTTGGAATTCAAGTGATGAATACCAACACTGCTGCCATCAGTGAACCAGTTCATGGCACCCCCACCTAGCCTGGCCTTGAACACTTCTAGGGATGGAGAATTCACAGCTCATCTGGGCAACCCATGTCACTTCCCTAACACTGTCACAGACAAGAATTCCTAATATATAATCTAAATCTGCCATCTGTCACTTTATACCCATTCATCCTTATCTTATTTCTCCATGTCCTTGTAAAAAGTCCTTCTCCAGCTCTCTTGAAGCCTCTCCAGGTACTGGGAGGTGCTGTAAGGTCTCCCCAAAATCTTCTCTCCACACTGAACAGCCCCAACTCTCTCAGCCTGTCAGTTGAAGTCTAATTAGTAAGGGAGGTTGTAGTGAAAATCTGATGGACCCTTCCTTTGTCTTTATCTGTGATCTGAACTACCTAAGGTACTTGATGCCTGTTAAAATTTTCTTTAGCATGAAGAGAAATTAAAGAGGACAATTTATATGAAATGGGCATTACCAGCTCCTTCATGGATCTTGGCTTGTCCTTACCACCTGTAGAGGTGGGGGGTGTCCTGGCCTCCCTGGGGAGCAGGGTATGTAAGGTCACCCTACATGAGACTCCTCACTCACCTCTGGCCCATGGGACATTTCAGAGTAAAGTTATGAAATCAAAATCCTCCAGACTTTATCCTTCTGTTAAATAAAGAAAAAGGATACATATTATAGAAAATCCCTGACTCCCCTTTCATCCATCCTCCTGTCTCTTGCTGCTATTTTGCTTTGAGTTTGGCAAAGATGCATATGAAAGGCCAGGAACACTCAGATGGGTTTCCTGGTCACTGCTGCTGAGAGATGCTACAACCTGTTTCAACCACCTCACCTGCCAGGCAGCTGAGGCATAAAACCCCAGGTGGATGTTAAAGCTCTTCCTTGCTGGGAGCTCACAGATTCACTTCCCTCTACAGATGAAATGTGCAAGTGGGTATTTCATCAGGGGAGGCAGCTTGTGCTGGGTACGGCTCCAGAACTGGGGGAGCTGCACTTTTCACTTTTGGTTCCAGGAATTCCTGCCTGAACTTCCTTGTTCACCTGTGGTAACCAGAGCTGTGTGGTGCTAGCATTGCAATCCCACCCTCATTTATCCAGACTGCTGTGAGAGGTGTTCTGTTTGGCCTGTGTCTTGCAGAACATCAACAACAGCAACCAAGAGCCCTTGGGGGAAGTTCCCAGTTGGAAGCAGAGATTTAATTAAAAAAATAAACAATGTGGCTGATCACTGGTGGAACAGATGTTGCCAGTGAGTTGACTACTGTGGTGGTCAGGTCTCTCAGCAGAGAGATTGAACTAAGCCTGTTTTGAATAATTAAAATATTTTATTTTTCAGTTAGCAATATGGAGTTTTGTTTTCCAGTGTTGCAGACCACATGCTGTCCCTCCTTGCTCACTGTGACGTGCCCAGCCCTGTCAGCTCTTGGCTCACTGTATTTGTTAACTCTGATGAGAGAGAAGGGTTATATTTCAAGGAGGATGGCACAGGTCTTGGTGTGGGTGCAGGAATACTCCTTTGTACAAACAAGGGAGAGGCAGACGTGGGGAGGCAGCAACTGTACAGAAAGGACTTTGCAGGTGGCTGGAGCAGTTATCAGCTGACCATAAGTCAACAGAGTCATGGTGTTGCAAAAAAGAAAGGAAAATTTAATAATCCTTGGGATATATAAACAATGACATTGTTTGTAGGACACATGAAATAGTTTCAATGATTTTTTGGTGTGGATCATGCCTACATGGCAGTAATATGACCAGCTTTGGGCACTGCCCTGCAGGAAGGTTATGTACCAGTGGGAGAGGGTTCAGAGGAATGCAACAGAAGTGACTGGAGAGGCAGGGAGCATGATCCATGGATGGGACCAAGGTCTAGAGCAGAAGTTTTTCAGACTGTGGCCTATTGTCTTCTGGTCTATTTGTACATGATCTGGAAAAGGTGAATAAGAAAAGCAAGTTTCTATATGCTTTAGGACTGTCTACCTATATAGTATCTCTGAAAAGGTCTGTCCTTGAAAAAGAACTTATAGCCCAGCACTGAAGGGAGAGATAATGAACCATTCCTGTTTCACAGAGAAGAGTGAAAGGGGCCCAATGCCAACTTTTAAATGCATCAAATAGAAGGAAGAACCAGTTCTCTTGGCTGGGGAGGTAGAAAGTTAGGAGACTGCATTTTATCGATGTCAATGGAGGAAACAGGGATAGTGGGATCTCTAGGTGCTGGAATGTGTGATGTGGGCACGCTTGCAATTCCCAGCATGGGAATCTTAAAGAACAGGCTAGATAAACATCTGTCTGTAATCACAAGGTTAGGGCTGACCCCTTCTTGGCTCTCTCCAGGTCGCTTTGCATCCCAGTTCTCTATGATTGTGTAACTAACTAGTGTTAATTTATGGTCATTGCTATTTGATATATTCATAAACACAGTGGAGAAGGGTGTGAGCAATGAACAGGTTATCACCTAACTGCTCACTTCCTTTTCTGCATTAGTAAAAATATATTGAGCAATACTAATCCACTAATCCAGCCCCAGGTATCTATGAATTGCTGGGCAGACATCCCCAGCTCCTTTTTTCTATGATTCTGCATCACAAGCCTGGCATGTTGATTCTGGGAGGTAAATCCAATGGCCTCAGATTTGATCCTAACTTTTCACAATGCTGACAAACATCCTGAATGTCATCCACCTCTCTGCTAATCTGCACTGTCTTGAATTTTACCTGGTAGCAGCAAGACAAAAGGTAATTCCAGGAAGCTTGGCTGTTGATGCTACTGCTGTTGTTTAACAAGGGTTTGATTCCTCTAAAAATACTTGCAGTGGCTTGAAGAAAGCCAAACCTGCAGTTACTCTGTAATACCCCTATTTGCTAGTGAGGAGAGATCACTGAATCACAAAATCACAGAAGATGTTTGGGAACTGGATAAAGTCTTGCAGTGTGTGTAGCTTTTTTAGAGAGACCATGCCTCTGAGAGGTTTCACTGAAAGGTAGGAGAAAGAATGGAAGAGATGATAGAGTTGGAAAGTATTTTGAGGACAGGGATTTAATGAGGATGATCCAGGTGAGGTGAGACACTTGCACTTCACCTGGGTGGATCCAAGTTCTCTGTAATTTCAGTGCAAGGGCAGGAGCTTTCTTTTGTCTTGCTATTTTGGTTCTATTCCAGTTCCATTAATTGCAGTTAATTTGCAGTTTTAAAACCTCCTTGTCTCTGAAACCCTGGACTGATGTGCCAAAAGGCTTTGGGAATTCAGGGCACAGTTGAGAAGGGGCAGCCTTTGTCTCTGGAATGCCATAACTCCTTGACCCATTCCAGCTTCCAGTGTCTCACCTCAGTGTGGGCACCACTCAGGCCACTGACTTTTTTTTCCTACCATATTGTCTTTTAACTGTTTGTGGAGATGGGCTTTCCACTCCAGAGGGTTTCCTGCATGTTTTTGCCCGGGGTTTTTTCAGACAAAGGTATTTTTTTAGGATGCTAAAGTAAGAAGACAGTGAAGCATGTTTCATGTTATCTGCAACCCCCTTGCAGAAAGATCTGGCAGGGATTACAGCTCTAAGTGGGCTCACCCTTTTGCCTAAATTAGTAGAAGAGCTGCAAGTATCAGCAGTAGATAGGAGGCTTCACCATTTCCTTGCTGGAGAATCCTTATGTGCATGTCAAGGATAAAACTCAGGCTGAATAAACAAGGTGATACTAATAAGCTCTATGAAATCAAAGAAGTTCTCTAAGCCTTTATTCAGAAGAAGTCCTCTAAAGACATGTCTTAAGACCTCAGAAGCTAACTAAAGCACAACCAAATCCTACTGGGTTTCTTTCTCATTGAAATTTTGTTTGTGTTTCATCTTGAGGAAAATGTCCCAATCATGAGATTAGCAGGGATATGCTGAATTAATGAGAATGTTTAAAAGATGCATTAACATCTGTGGAGGTGACAGTCTGATTTGTGGGTAGTCTTTTAAATGCTTTGCCCCACCCAGAACACAGAATCCTCTGATATGTCATTTTGCTAAAAATTTGCTGAGTCTGGCAATTGTGCTATGTGATAAACTCTTTTATTTCTGTTATTTGTCTTGCAGAGGTTGTTTACAGAGAGGGTGTGATGAGTGCTGAAAGATGAGGATAGAGGACACATTTACATGTTCAGTTCAGAGGTTTTTTATGATCACTTCTTTTCAAAGACCTAAATAAGAAAAAAAGTGCAATTATTTTATACTTGTCTGGATCTGAAGAAGGCTGTTTGTATTGCCTCTGTGTCCTTGCAATGAGTTAGTGTCCTTAGGGAGTTCATTTGTTGAAATTTTCAGCTTATACATTTGTGTAGTTTTCTGTTATTAGAAAAACTTGTTTTACTTCTCTTTTTTTTTAGAGTAGACAAATTATCTAAATTAATTTCAACAGGTGAGATGCCATTTTAGGTTATTCAAGGTCTTGCAGAAGTTCACAAGATTTTGTTCCAAATAAACTGGACAGATCTTGCTAGGTGTATAAAAGTCCTTGAGCATGAAAGTTGTTTTTAATTATATTAATCCTTGAAGTAAATCTTGACAATTTTTTAAAAATCCCACTATCTCTTTCTTCCTAATATCCTTTTGGTCTTTCTGAATTTCCCAAGGAGCTTGTCTATGTGCTGCCAAACAAATATTTCCTGATTCTTGCAAATACTCTCTATTTTGTGAGTTGCCATGCTAACAATATCGGAGTTTGGCATATGAAACATAAACTCTCCCAGAGTTAATACAAAAAAGGAGTGAAAGTTTGTATAAGATGAAGAAAATCCACACTAAACTTCAAAGAGTTTTACTATCACAATCAGTTAAGGAACAATCTAGACTAGCTAGAGTCTTGAATCAGAAAGATAACCAACATCCATAGAAACCTTTTCAGAAATCTATCAGCTTGAGATGCTTGCAGGATAGAAAGTGCCTCCATAGGTGCATTTCATACTTCACAAAATCTGCAGTGCCTTTTGTCTGTACTCATACTGCTGCCTTTCTCTAAGCAGCACATTTCTCAAACCAGCATCTTTCTCAAGCAGAATATAGGCTTGCGTTTTTATGACATATGTAATGTCTGTAATGGCTCTAATAACACCCTCCTACATTTTTGCTCCCAGCCAACAAGATATATAGTATTTCTTGCACAATAATTTCTCAGCGAATGACATAAATACCTCACAAAGCTTGCTTTCCTCATGTACAAGTTGGGTCTACACTAAATCTGATGTCTTGTATGTGTAGGAGTTGCTTTCCCATAAGAAGACACTAATTGTTTCCTTGCATTTTGGACCAGAGGGTCCCTGGTTTTACAACCTCTTCTGTAAAGCAGGTTTATAAGTTGCATGTAAATTCCATTTTCTGGCTTGATCGAGTTCAGGTGAATGTCTTGATCTTGTTTTGCATCTAAATTACTACACAGTCCAGCACCACCTCAGACTAGAGGTGGCAATTAGCTGAGAGCTTCCTAAACCACACAGCAAACTGCCTGTGGTTCTTTGGGTTTCCTCGTACACCCTGCTACAAAGCAGCTTGAATTCCTTGTGGTTTCCAAAATTCCCCACCAATATGCATGGGCTGGGGTTTTTTAACCCTTTCCCAGCAGTGCCCCAGTTTGTGTGTACCTCTGAGCTGGGTACAGACTGGTCTCAAGAGGATCAGCCAGAGCAGGTCTTACCACCAGAGACCCAGGGAGTGTCAGGTCCTGGTGGACCCAGTGCGGTGGAGGTGGGAGTTCTCAGGGAACGTCCCTAAGCCACTCACTGTAGGACTGAGCTGGAGACAAAGTGGCTTCCCTGGGAAGTCTGAGCAGTGGGGTCTCTGCAGGAGGAGTTGAGAGGGCTGGGTGTGGGTGTGCTGGTGGAGTGCATGTATGTCATTTGCAGTTTGCGGGGGACTTTGGGGCTGGCAGCACCATGGCCTGCCTCTGTGCACAGAAAGAGATGTTGGGCTGGGCAAAGAGAGCAGGGAAAAAGTTAGGGTGGGTCTGATTAGCTCAATACTTGGGAGAGATTCCAGTAGCCATGCTAACTGGGCTGGGAGGATTTTTCTCTTCCAGTTTAACAAAAAAAAAATCTACAATCCAAATAGGAGGAGCGAAAGTCCAAACTCAGTGACATGGGGGAACAGCTTGGGGGCCGGCTGTGTAAAAGAAGTGGAGAAGTGGTGGGTGGCTCACATGGCTCAAGTTGTGGAGAGATGTCACTAGGCTTGACCTTAAATGTTGGTGTGAATTCTTTCTTTGGCTGCATGCCCACTTGAGTCCCTTCAAACTACTGTGGCAGCAGCCCAACATGACTGGTGAGCATTGCTAGACTGGGAAAGCAATCTTCAGATTTAAGAAGATGTGATTCCTTTATGATGGTCCTGCTTTTAATAAATAAATAAATCCTGAGATTTATCCTACTCACTGCCAGCTGCAGAGGCATCCCCTGAGGCAGGGAATGGTGTAAAAAAAATTTAATTCCTTGTGAAAGTAAACCTCAACTTCCCTTTCTCCCAGCTGCTGATGAATAATGCTTTTGTGTCATGAGTTGCCGGGGTCCCTTAGGAGTGACTGAGCACAAGGTGAGGTGACACTTTGCTGGGGAGGGGGTTCATATCTGCAAGCAGGCTGTCCCTGAGCACCTGGTGTGCCCAGAAAGGTTTTGGCAGCAGAACTAGAATGGCAAGGCAGCCAGGGACCCTGTGGTGAGCTCGAGCAGAGGAGTGTTGCTTCCCTCCCTCCTTTGCTGACTCACCTGCATTGTGTCACCCAAGAACTGGACTGAGGGGGTTTACCTTTACCCTACTTGCTTGAAAACTTGGGTTTTCAATCAGCCCCTGTTGTTCTCTTTCTGTTCCCAGCCAGTGCCTCCCACTCCTTGGGTTTATTTTGCCCAAGCACAGGGAGAAAGGCCCATGCTATAGAGGGGTACTAATTGGAGGAAACCATGAAACCCAGGTCTGTGTGGGGAAAACCCAAGCAAAGGTCTTGCACACACAGTGCATTTTCCCCTAAGCTTGCAAAGACCCCAAAGAATGTGGACATGAAACCTTGGCGTGGGCTTAAGAAAAGGGATCAGTCTTACCAGCACTTGGTGGAGCTGGGACACCACAAATCCTGAGATCAGCACCATGGTGATTCCTGCAAGACCCTCATTCTCTTAGGCTCACATGGCTGCCTAGCTCTGCCCCCAGGTCTCTGCTGTGTGCTTGTGGTCTTCATGCTGGGTTTCTTCCAGCTGGGAGCTGTGCCCCAGACAGGTTACAGCTCACACCAAAACTCTCCACTAGAAACCTCCAACCCTTCTCCTGCCCTGACTCCCTCTGGTTTGTAAGGGCAGCTGGACACTGGATTCCAGCTCCAGCTCTATCAGCAATGGAAAAAGCAAAGTAATTATTTCCCATTACCTAGTTCTGGCTCTCCAGTCCTTACTAACCACATGATACCCACCCTTTGGCACTACAGACTTTTAGTTTGCTTTAATAAAGTCATTTGCATTCTACCTGAGCTTGTTCTCTGGAGCTCTCCCAGACTGACTGTAAGGCTCCTTTTTTCCTGCCTTAGAATGAGTAAAAGTACAGACCAAAATGATTCCCAAGCCTGGCCCATCTGTGCATCCTTTTGAGATGTTCCTGTATGTGAGAGCACACTTTGCAGAAGAAAGTTCCCAGTAACAAATCACTTTTAACCAGAACTGCAGCTGTATTCTGCTGATTTTGTATTAGGATTTCATGCTGGAGAGTGGTACCTCATCTCCCACCTCCTCCCAGACCACAAGATGATCTGCCAGGAAGCAGGTTTGTTTTGATGTGTTTTCTCCTCAACAAACCACCTTACCTGCACCAATCACCTCATTATATTCCCAGCACTTACAAATGGATCAGTCAACAGGGAAGGCAGGGGTCTTTCCTGGTAGAGAAGAGGTGGCTTGATTGAGCTGGGATTCCTGGTGTCCTCCTGTGTCTGCATTTTAAAGATAGATGTTGTGTTTACCCTTCATTTGTCCTATGGGAATGCCAGGAGTTTTCAAAGATAATTACTAATGGGTTTGAAGTGTCTCTGGCTGTTTCCTTAAGTACCTCTGGTTTATTAAATTCTGCCCACTGGGCTTCAACCTGTGTTTATTCCATTCTGGACTCTAGTCCCAGCCCTTATTGACATTTTCTGTTGTTGGTAATATGTCCCAGTTTAACCTTTTCCTACATCTGGAGCACGATACGGGATGTACCAGCTTTCACTCAGTCACACACTCACACCACCACTGGAAAAAGTCTGGCCTCATCCTCTGACACCTTTCCTTAAGGTATTTATAAACATTAAGAGATGTAAACATCTTCTTCGGGCTGAACAAGTCCAGCTCCCTCTGCCTTTCCTCATTAGAAGAGAGGTGCTTCAGTCCCCTCACCATCTTTGCAGCCCCCCGCTGGACTCTCTCCAGTACTTCCATGCCTTTCTTGAACTGGGGAGCCCAGTACTGAGCAAAGCACTTGAGATATGGCCTCACCATGCCATAGTAGAGGGGAAGGATCAATGCCCTTGACCATTGGCCACACTCTTCCTCCTGCCCCCAGGATCACTTGCTGTGTGTTCTCATTTCCTGCTAAGAGCAGGTCTTCATTTCTTCATCTTCCACTTACTTCCAATGTAATTCAAGAACATTTTCTATAGACCCCCTCATATATCCCACCAGTTTCTAACCTTACAGGTTCCTCAGCCCATCTGAGTTTATCCTTGTCTTTCCAGGTCTTATTGTCATGATCATTGTTCCTAGGAAATAGGACAGTATTTCCATTTGTTATAAAATTCCTTTCTGTTTCCCAGGTCACCAGCTGGTGTCTGATGCTGTCAGTGTCATCTCTCACTGTACTTCCTCTCTCCCCTGCTCGTCAGGACAGATTGCCTTTGTGTGCTTAATTAAGGGCATGTTCATGTGATTGCAAGAGAATTAAGTCAACACATCATAAGAAATTATTACCTGTCAGATGAAACATAGTAACTGACTCGCTTCTTCTGTTTGAGCCTGTCCTGATTGTGAAATTAAATGGGTGAGTTTAAACACCTTCCTGGCTGGATTAAGCAAACTCTTTTTATCACATTTGAAGTGAATTAGTCTTTTGCATATTGTCAATTATTACATTAGTTGATTGGCAGTAATGCCTTCCGATGCACTAATTGGTCTCTTGTGATGAGTAAACACATCCACAATTTAATCTGGTGGCCCACAGGCTCTCTTGCACTTGCATTACTGATTCAGATTTTTTTTCCTAACGAGAATTCCCTGTGTTTGCTGATTATTCCTTTAGTTGAAACCTAGGAACCATGTTTCAAATCTTTTTGGAAGCCACTGTTCTTATTCCATTACTGCCACACAGGATCCAGCAGTACAAGTATGGTGGGAAAGCTGTTGGGGGACAGTTCAGCTTGGACTGGGAAAAAAACTCCACACATTATCTTTTCTGCTATGGCTTCCTCCAGCCTGCAGAACACAAGGGAATGTTTCTACCTGGTGCCCTGAGGGCAGCTGTCAGTCCTGTCCCGTCTGACACAAGGGCATTTTCCACTGTGAAGTCTCAGTCAGGGCCAGTAGGAATCTCAGCGAGGAGGAAGCTGTGGGATCTGATAGATGGTGGAAGATGAGGGTTAAGTGGCTTCACCTTCACAAATCCACTTTCATTTCCTTTCTCCTTTCCTCATCGTGGTATGCATCTGCCTTACAGCTTTCACTGTGCCATGAAACCAGCTAGAGCAGAGATCTGTGTCATCAGGGCTTCAGGTTTTTGCAAGATTCCAGCTTATGAAGGAGTCTAGGACAGTTTGCAGGTGTCTTTTGATAAAATGTGTCTAGGTTGGGCTTGCCCCCATGAGCAGGTCTGTGGTGGGGAACAGAGAAAGAGTAAAAGTAGGTCCCCTGTTGGGACTGAATTTGTGGCACCAGTGAGACCTTTTTTCTGGTGAGTGCCCTTGCAAGGGCAGCTGGGGTGTTTGGTTTCTCTGCTGTGCAATGAGGTCAGTTGTTCCACACACACAGGGCCAAGGAAGGAGATACAACACTGCAGAAAGAGTGAGAGAGTGTAAAAGTAGTGAGTGTGGGAGCCAGGACAAATAAGACAATAGATGCAGATGGGGTGGAGTTGCTCAGATGGAAATCTACCTCCTCATAGCTAAAGATGCATAAACAGGAAGATGCTGTGACTCATAATTTATTTATTTATGCTTCTTGTTGGACAATAAAAGACAGATTGAATGTTTGAAATATGCTTTTTGACTCTCCATTCATCAGGGACCAGGAAACTTCCTGCCTTTAAAGATCCCTGACATAACCTCAAGTTCAACACCCTGGAGTCAATAATTTAAATAAATTTATGGTTACTGGTGTGTCTCCTCATAGAACCTCCAGGCAGAAGAGACAGCATACAATCAGACTCCAGGTCTAGAGTGAGGCATAACACCTACCTTTTAATCCATTTATTTCTGGTTAGCAGTTTAGTCCTATTTATTCTGAAGCCATTAAAGCTGTTGGCTTAGGTCTGAAGCTAGTGTTAACATGTGGACATAACCCACATTAATTCATGGCTATGAAACAGCTCTGTCAAAAGGCTGCAGTAATAAAATCTGCTTATTAAGACTTAAATTTTTAGTCCCAGCTGTTAAGCAGACTTATCACAAAGGTAAGAATCTGCTTTTGGTAAGAAGACAACCCACTAAACGCAGTTCATTTTTGTAGATCTGGGTCCAGACATGGTTTTTAAGGGTTTGAAAGTTGGTTGGTGGAGATCTTTTGGAAATACATGGTTACAGGACCTTGAGGGATGGGAACAGAAAGGGTTGTAAAATCATTTTTCTGAAAAATAAGTCTAAATTTAACTTGTTTGTTCTCTCTGAATGGCTGAAATCAATGGTATCCTGACAGTGCAAGAGCCTTAGCAGAATCTGAAAGGGATGATTGAAAGCACGAAGGAAGGATATTGCTCCTAAAAAAATGTTGCTACCAAGAGCAAGGAATGCTCCCAGGAGCACTCAGGAAGCAGCAGGACACATCGTGATCTTCAGGCTGCACAAACTGACTCCATCCCAGCCAGGAGCTGTTGGGAGGCAATTCATGAAGAGGAGAATGGGCATAATACACTCAGAGTTATCAGTGTGGTAGCTCAGGTGTCAGACAAAAGGCATTTGAGATCCTGACTCTCTAAATAGCTTTGGGCATGTACTTGGACTGCTCTGAACTTTCATTTGCAGTATAAGGAGGAGACTTCCCCATCAGACTTGGGCCTTCCAGACTGATCATATCTCAAAGACACCCTGAAATGTATTTTCTTAGGCTAAACCTCTTTGTGCCAGATGAGAATGTAATCAGGAGTTAGGTCACAACACCAGGACTGGAGGGGAACAGTCACTGTGTCACTGTGTCTCAGAGAACAGCAGTGATTTTCTGATTGAATCTGCTTGCTGTACATCTCTCTTGGGGAGTTAGGCATAAGTCACAAGTCAGCAGCAAAAATGTTTGATGGTTGCTTTCAGATTGGTTCTCTACCCTGGTGAACGGTGGATGAAACACAGGACTGCTGCATCACCATCTCCAGACCCCAAAGTGTGGCTCTAGTGAGTCCTCTGGATTTGCTCTGCAGCATGTGGAAGACATTGCATCACTGCACATTTTAAATTAGGCTGGTTTGATTTTGGGCTCTGTGTAGCAGAGAGGGAACAGCTTGAGGATCTCATGGACTTAGAGCATAAACCAACTTTGTCCTGCTGATATTTCTCAGTGTGAAGAGAGCTGCTGGCAGCTGCCATTGACCTATACACATTCCTGCTCTGTGTCTAATCCCGTGGCACATCAGCTGCCCCATCTTTCACCTCACTGAACAGCACCAACTTGCATAACCTCCTTGGACTTGCATGTCATAGTCACTTATATTAACAAAAGACCCCTGAAAGCAAATGTGCTTGGACTTGTGCATCCTGCTTTTGTAGCTCCTAACCATTCTCGTAGTTCTAAGGACCTGTTTAAGGGAGTGTATCCAGCTCCCCTGTGTGTATTTCCATGGGTGTATGAGTGGTAGAGTTGTTCTGGTTGCTGGCAGTGGACACAGCTGGATCTGAACTGACCTGCAGAGAAAGTCACCGTGGCCCAGAGACTCCTGGCACCCTGCAAGTGGCCAAGCAGGAGACACAGCCATGGGCTTTCAGGTCACTCTTTCAAGCCCTCACAGGGAGGACAATTTTGCATGTCAATGGAAATGCTAGGCTGCAATTTGAGACGTTTAAGGATACTAGAATGCCTAAGGTAGGCATTTGGTAGGTCCTTTGAGGTCAGATGGTAATTTGAAGACACCTCTAAATGCCTGAAAAACTTTGTAATGTTAACTTCTTCATCATCCATGGCCTGGATTTCCCAAACCCAACCTCTGCTCTCATTTTCCCAAAACTTCTATGTTCCTCCATGTTTTCCCCTCCTCTCTTCCCCTCTGCTCCTTGCAAAGAACAGTTCCACTAGGTCCAATAGTGTGAGCCCTTCACCCCTCGTCTGAGACCTCAGCAAGCTGCTCCAAACTCAGTGCCCCTCACCACTCTTCAGGGTCCTTCCTAAGCCTCTCAGCTGGAGGCTAGCTGGAATTGTTGCTTTTCCAATAGAACCAAGCCCGTTTGCTTCATCAACATGGTCAGCCCTGAACTGTTAACCAGAGGGTATCACCTATGTGGCTCTTGTTTGTGGAATATCCTGCTCCAGTTCTCTGACCACCAGCTCATTCAAAGCTCAACCCGAAACTCATTTCTATCACCCTCCAAGGGTTTGAGACAAAGTATGACAAAACACTGAGCTCAATTTCCTCTCCATTTGTCTGCCAAACTCTCCATTCTTGGGTGTTGTTCTCCCTACCTCTTTCTCTTTTGCCCCTCAAGGAGTGTTTGGGATCTTTGACAATGAGGTTTTCAAGCACAGCAATTTTTTTAGTCATTCACAGTAATTAATTACAACTTTTACTCTTCTAATTCTCTGTGACACATGATCTGTCATGAGCATCATTTTCAAACACGTGAATCATTGATAGACATCCGTTTTGCCATCTGGGTCTTTGGCAAGGTGAGTTCTTGCTCATCTCCATGGACTTTCAGCTTGCATGGCTTCGTCATGAGTGTGGTCTGCTTTGGCCTGGTCCCTGCTGTGTCAGGTGCCTTTGCACATGCACACACAGACACACACAGAGACATGCACGTGTGTCACTGTACAGGATTAACTGGACTCTGCACCTCTATCTTGATCAGCCATCATCCTCCTTCTGAGTCATGGCTGAGGAAGATAAGCAGCTGGCTTTGCTATTGGCTTCATGATAAGTAAACAGTAATTAATATTTTGCAATTATGTATGCCCTTGAATTGGATGATCTGAAAGCACTTCATTAACAGTAATTAGTCATCATAGCCCACATGAGGTAGATAAGGTTTTATTTGCAGAAGGGAAAACTGAGGTGGAAAGAATTACCAGGATCAGGCAGGTCTAACATCTGTCAGAAGGGTTTGCAATGCCTTGGCACTTCTCAGAGCTGAGTTTGCTGCAGCCTCATTTTGAAGACACTGCTGGCAAAATTGGGTTAAAATCCTAAATAATCAGGATGGAGTCCCATAGGACTAATCAAGACCTTGATTCCTCAGAGGTTGTGCCTGTCCACTCCTTGGCTCTTCCTTCTTTTGCTGCTGTCTGATACTTTGCTAATGACAAAGACTCCAGTGCAACAGGTGAGATGGGCATCCAACAGACCCAAAGCAGTGGAGTAGATCTAGACCATGTCTGGACCTGGTCTGGTATCTTAGAGACATTTTTTCACTTGCCCAGAAAACATTTACCAAACCAAACTTCATTACTTAGGTTATGAAGTCCTTGCAAAAGCACTGTTGGTCAGCTGGAGGCCAGACATAGATCAAAGCATTTGGGTAAAGGGAGATGTGTCTGGACACTGTCAAGGGTTTCCAAACTCATACCAGTGTCTCACATAAGGAGCTTGATTCCGTTGCCTAAATGACCTGGAAGCTCCTCCCGACCTCCAGCTGACTTCTGGAAGGACAAGGGCCTCCTGAAGGTCCCATGTCAGATCTGCTGATGAGTTTTGGTACCTCAGGGCATCTCTGAGACCTCCTTGTTTTGGATAACTGAACCATGCCCCAAATGTCCTATTTTATGGCCTGTGTTGGCAGTGCATGCCCAGCATGTGTTTCACTACATCCAAGTCTTTCTCTAGACAAGTAGCCCAATGCCCAGAATTAATCTGAACACCCTTTGAAAAATCTTTACTGTTCTCTGGGTAAAGAGTCTAAGCACTCTGTTGCTTCCAGTTCCTATGTTTACCTCCCACTTTCAAGCCCAAGTTATTTAGGAATTTTGGGAAAAATCTGTGTTTTCCTGCTGGTGCAGTAGGAACAGGGTCACTGCAGGATCTACAGCTCCCCTCAGAGCTCTCAGACTCCTGTTATCATCCCTAAGGCTCGCTGCATAGGAGGCCTCCCCTCAGTGTCCTTCTCACTCCAGTGCTGGCTCTGTAGAAATCAGTATCACCAGCAGGATTTAAAACCAAGTCAGACACTGTTGTCCCAAGATTTTCAGTCATGTTACAAGTTTCCTGTAATGCCAAGGGGCTATTGGATTTAATTCTTGCTTGTGTTTATGTCTTTCCCAGTAAGAGGAGGTCTGCATGACAATGGTGTGAGGAGACCAGGGATGGCCAAGTGTCCCCACACTTTGTAGCTGAGCACCCACAAGACCTGGCCAGATGTGTTGTGTTTTTCAGCATCTTGGTGGTCCCAAACAGACCAGAGGCATGTGTCAGGGAGCCTACCTGCTGTGGTCAGGCTCTGGCTTCTTCCTCAGGTGTTTTTTGTGACCTGTGCTTTCTTTTACCTCAGTGGTTTTCATGACTGACCTCCTCCAAGGGGACTGAGTTAACATCTCGTTCTGTTCCTGGTCTGCACTGTCAGTGCAGCTTCACATAAGCTGGGCTTGAATATACAGCACTGGGATACAATGACATGGAGACATCAAATGGGGCACCTGTATGTGTCTATTCTGGGCTCAGCTAAAGAGGGAATGATGCCTCCCTCTCATGCTCCCTGCCCAAGGAGTGAAGGGAGTTGAAGAAACTTCTCCAACTGGAGGGGCTGTGAAAGACCTCAGAAAGTTGAGGTCATGATATTGTCCTTTGGAGTGGAATTGAGGTGTTTGAAGGCAGGTGAGGAGAAGCAGGAGGGAGACAGAAGATACCAGATCTGTTCATCAGGTGAGAATTGCCTGTTTCATGCCTCAAAGGAGATATAGTGGGTACTATATATTTATGTGTAAACTCAGGGCTTTTTTAAACCCAAGACAGTGTCGGTGAACTTCAGGCTGGCTTTTCTTGGTGGAGGGCTGGACTTAAAAGCTTTAACACAATTCTTTTAATGCACATGTCTGGAGCAGTTCTCTGTGGTTGAAAAAAGCCACCCAACTGATCAAAACCTGGGTCTTACCCAGTTCTCATTATCCATTACAGCCTCTCCCCTTCCACCAGCTGGAACAGAGGAAGTCCCAGGTGACCAGTTGGTGGGAGGCCCCTGCCTCATGATGAAGTAGGATTGAAACCTGTTTTGCAAGAAGGTTTGAAATGGGTATTTGCTGACAGCACAGGACGAGAGTGAGACTCATAGATCTTTTGGGTCTCATGGCAGAGCTTGTCATAGTTGATACATGCTCATTTACCTGGATTCACTAGTTTTTTGAGCATCTCCTCCTGTCCACCCCAATTTTTTGCCCTTCCCAATGTCCTTCTGCCTAGTTCAAGGCTCACAGCCTCTTCAGCCCTACGTCAGTTCCCTTTTTCTTTGCCTGTTTGCAGAGACTTTCCCCCTCTCCCTCTCTTAACCTCAGACCCTTTATCTGCTGTCTTAACTCCCAGTTTAAGCTCTAGTTTAAACTGTGTGCCTCTGCACACAACTCACTGGCCTCAGTCCCTCTGCAGCTTCTCCTGAGTCCTTATCAGCTCCACACATGCCTCCTCCCTTTCCCTGTTGCAAATGCTGTGTTCCTGATATCAGGTCTCTCTGTGGCTCTCGCATTTGTCTCCTGTCCCTTCTCATGCCCTCCAAGGCTGGCAGTCTCTCTGTCACCAGGTCCAGCCACTTCTGGGTTCTACCACCTTCCTGTCTGTCTGGGTTTCTCTCTAGGGAACCATGGGCCATACGACCCACTGTCCACCCTTATCCATTATGGGCTTCTTTGCTTCTGTGACCATAAGGGAACAGATCCATTTCCTCTGTGGGGAAGATATGGTTAGTGATCTTGTCCTCTCTAGGAGCTGCAGAAATTTCTGATAAGAGGTGGATGACTTGCAAAATTTCTGAGTTTTGTCTGCAAAAATTTGTCAAGTCTCTGCTGAGGCCACTTGAACTGCACTTAGACCACACTGGAAATTTCCGCCGGTGGGCCAAAGCACTTGCCTACTTGCAACTCTGTCTCCCAACCATTTCTCCAGTCCCAGATGCAAGGCAGGGGCACCAGGGCTTTTTTAAGATGGGTAAAAACATACATCTGTTACTTCTGGAAGTGCTTGAGATAAATATATATTTGAGGTAAACAGCAGGTGAGAAAACATCCAACCCCCAGCAGTGCCAGTTTGGCAACGCTCTGGGCAGGTTTGGGAGCAGAGCAGCAGGCTGTGCTGGCAGCTGTGCCAATGAGGCACAGCAGAAGAGCTTGTTCAGGCAAATGTGTGGGCCTCACAGGCAAAAACACCCCTGGCCCCTTTGACCAAATGTGTTTGGTCTGAGACGGGTCCTTCAGCTGCCGCTGGAATGCCACAGCACCGGAGATCCCAGCGCATCCCAGTCCCACCCAGGTGGTGCAGGCACAGCTCAGCTCCCAGTGCCACAGGCAGGACACCCACTGCTCCCTGCCCAGCCCTGGGCTCTGCTCCTGCCCTGCCCCTGCCCACTCAGGGCTTGGGGGCCAGCAGCCCTGCACCAGGCAGTGGAGGAGGAGGGCATGCCTGGCATGACGAGTGCACAGGGTGCGTCTGTGCCACTGCTGGGCACTGGCTGTGCCTGGGGCAGTGTGTGGGAGAGTGTTTGGATGGCTGCATCCTCCTGGTGTGGGCAGTCTGGCTGTGTCCCATGACACACACATGGTGTGAAGGGAGGATGAATGGAAGATGACTGTAGGAGCCTGCAACAGAGAGGATAAAGAAGAAAATCAGCTAGACCTGCTGGGTTGGTTGAAATTCTTGTTTTGGGCTTGGGCAAGGTGTTAAAGCACATTTCTCATTCCCTTGAGGGATTGGAGAAGTGTCTCCCATACCAGTGAATGGCTCAGCAAATACATCCTGCCCTTCATGGAGGGGCAGTGGGAGCTGTCCCTGCCCTGCCTTGTGGCAGTGACTGTTGCCCACCTTGGGACCCTGCTCCTGCCACGGAGCTCCGCAGTCAGCAAGAGATGACTTGCCCCTGGGCACTGCCATTGTATAAAGCGACAGGAGACAGGTTTCCCAGTCATAAAGGTGTTGCACAATTAATTATTCTGGCTTGGCTCCGAATCCCTGGAGCTCAAGGATGCCACACTACATGACTGGCGCAGAGCTGGCTGAGCCTCAGGCTAGTAAATCACTTCTGCTTGCGTCTCTCCCCTTCCACCCCACTGTGTGCTCTTCCAAAGGGGGGCTTGATGGAGCATGCTCTGAAGCAGCAGCACCTGCAATCAGGAGGCAGCCAGAAACAAATTCCAGCTCTCTGTATTGGTGTCTTCCCTCTCTCCCAAGGGACACCCTTGTGCTGAGCCCCCAGCCCACAGGAGAGCCAGCACTGCTCTGGGTAGGAGCAAATCGCCATGCCTGGGCTTCTCGTTTGTATTTGCTTGGCTCCAGGCTAAAACTCATTTGTCTTGACATGCCTCTCTTCTGGAAATTAAAGACCTTGTATTTTTCTCCTCAAGGTGGTATTGTACCCTATAATCAAGCTGCTTCTCCATCTTCCCTCTGAAAAGCAGAACATGCTGAACTCTCAGCTTCTCCCTGCAAAGGGTTATTAGCGTTAGCCCTCGGGTGAATTTCCTGGTGCTGTCTTCACTGTCTTTAACTTTAAAATATGTTTCAAAAGTGCAAAAACACCTGAAACCCCACAGCCCCGTACTCATCAGGGCTGGGTGCAAATACTCCTGTCTTGTTGATCTGCTGCCATGTGAGGTTCCTCTCCCCTCTCCTCTCCTCTCCTCTCCTCTCC